>JAJTUV010003548.1:0-77386 GCA_021653895.1 Mastomys natalensis
AACTTGACAAAGACATAGAAGTATTCTTTTCTTCTGATCTATTGTCTTCTATCTTTTATAAAGATGGACACAAATATGAAAAAAAAATCTTGTAGTTGAAAACAATCACACTGAGCTTTCTTAGAAAAAGAATCCCCTGGATGTCTTTTGTCAATGAAATTATTAAATATCCAAAACCTCTATCTTGCTATTGGGTAGATAAAAAAGGGACTATGACACTGGTGCCTATTGCACAGAATGGACTTTTTTGTCTATCAGGTCAGGTGAAAATGAGAAAGTGCTGACATCCAGTTTATGATCAAGTACCTCTCAAAACCAGCTATTCACCCTGCAGCCCCCAGTACCTCTTAGCCAGTTCAAGTGGGGGATGTGCTGGTTATAAATAATAGAGGAAACAGCAATGGTTTACGTGTGTGTGTGTGTGTGTGTGTGTGTGTGTGTGTACATATCATCAAAGTCAGGTATCATTGTAATTATTATACTTTATGTGTTCTATTTTTAGAGGAAATTCTTCATGGATAAGAATCCTGATACATGGCTAAACAAGTTCCTAAGTGGTCAAGAGCACTTGTTGCTCTTGGAGGGGATCTGGGTTTGATTCCCAGCACCCACATGGTGACTTATAGCCTCCTGTAGTAATTCTAGTTATAGAGAATCCAACACCCTCTTCTGACCTCCTCAGGCACCAGCAAATACATATGTGCAGGAAAAATACTAATATACATAAGATAAATCTAAAAAGCAAACCTGTTGGTCCATATGTTCACTATCATTTTATATGGCATCACAATAATAGTTAAATGGCTAATATTTCAAAGAAATTTTAAAAATAATTAGAAAATATTTTATATTAATTTTAGTCACTTAAGATAATGGTAGAAATATTTTCATTTTTAAAAAGTTTCACTAAATGGCAATATAATAGAGCCACATGAATGAGACAAGATGAGGAAGAGGGCATGTATTACTATAATCAGCAAATATGTATCACACAGTAAAGGGAAACAAGGAGCTTGTACTGATTTCTCTTTCAGGAAATCGGACCACCTGAATGCTTGTTCATCCTTAATTTGTTGCTCTGAGATACAGCAAATCTATATATCTAGACACTGACTGAAATTGACCAAGAGGAAAACATAAATTCTTGTTTGACTTAATTTGCTATTGAAAATTGCAGTCAATAATCATGAAAAGTAAATGGCTGCACAGTGTAATATTAGTTGTCCAAGAAAAGATTAAAATTCAAGTAATCTTCATTGATTAGCCCAAGACAGTAACTAAAATGAAAATCCATGACCCAATTACCATGTAAAGCAGTTAGCATAAGATTTTAGTTGTTTTGTTTTATTTGAAGTCTCAGTCTGTTTGATGGTGCCCATTTAATGGGCAGATAAATATTTTAAGTGGGTTTTTTTGAAGTGCATTACATCAGCACTTCAATATAACAATTTAAGGTGAATGGATGTTTACATCGTGGCATTGGCATACAGCATTTTAAAAGCCAATCTATAATGTTTTACACTAGTCTTTAGGGTGTAATTTATTTCTTAGTGTATACACTTAGTATTTCTTTTAAATGTAGAATGTATTGTTTATTGTGCCATTTATTGGTGGACTGTTTAAGTCTTAGAAGAGGGTATCATGAAAAATAAAGGGATTGAAGTCTACATTGTATTTTCTATAAAACAGCTACTTGACAATAATCTTGATAGGTTTCAGATATCACATTGTAGCACTCTCATTATCTACATTGGACATAGGTTTCTGCTTCTCAGACAGAATGGGTCTTGGTGATGTATACATGTACATATATTCATATGTATGCAACAAGGTTCTTTCCAGTTCATTCTATGTATCATTCTGTTTATATATAATATATTCAAACAGGTAACAAATCATCAAGTTATGCATCACTTTGACTTAAGAGACCATAATAGCAATGAAAATTCCAAATCAAACAAGATGAGACTTTATGGCACCCTATACTTTTTGTTTCCACAGAAATTCATCCAGGAGAGCAAACAGGAAAAAAGAAGAAAAGCTGTTCCCTCCTGCACTTTCCCCACTGGCAGAGGATGCTCCACGTCGCAGAAATGTCAGTGGCAACAATGGGCTCTTCAGTCAAGACAAAAACATCACCATGGCTGGACAAATTACCTCTACCAAACCTAAAAGAAGTGAAGGCAAATTCTGTGCTACTTTCAAAGGGATATCCATAAATGTAAGTATCTTAGAAGAAATACTATGTCAAGTAAAAATAAGTTAATGTAGTTCAACTAGTGTGACTTTCCCAAAGGAATGTTACGAGGGATGAATAGGCACAGAAGAATCAAGCATGTCTCTGTATAGAAATACTCAAACTCTCTATTATTCCAAAGCCCCTGGGTGTCCTCTGGTTCGATCTCCTCATATCTTGAGGGTGGGAAAGGTGCTCCCATAATACTAAACACAGAAACTGTTATGTGGTAGGCACTGATCTTCTAAGCCAGGGTTCTCAACCTCCCTAAAGCTGCAACCTTTTAATGCAGTTCTTCATGTTGTGCTAACCCCTAACCATAAAATTATTTTAGTTGGTACTTCATAACTATAATTTTGCTGCTGTTTTGAGTCATAATGTAAATATCTGATATGCAGATGATCTAAGGTGATCCCTGTGAAAGAGATCATGATCTACAGGCTGACAACCACTGTTCTAGTGAATGAAAGAAATAGGTGAAATCAAGGTTGCCCAAGATCTCTAAACAGGAATAGCAATCCTAAGTTGCTGCTTTCCACTATTCATATTTGCAAATGTGAATTGTTGGAAAAATAAGATTGACTTTCTATGGTGGGTCTCCTTCTAAAAGGCACTATAATGTCTCCAAGCAAAGCAACTCTACAGTACCTTTGAGTGTTCTGCACTACAACTCAATTAGTATCCATTATGGAATGATACAATTTCAATATCCATACACAATGTCACTTCACTTTTAAAGCATAAGAATATGAGCTATTAAAATAATGAGTCACACCCTCACTAAAGCACATTAATGACCAATGTATATCCAACCTTGAATATGCATATAAACATATAAACATACATAATACATATCTTGATAAATGGAGATATATCACCCACATATATCCATTCTTCTGATATATAAGCCTCTATTATTTAAAATATCTGTGATGGATGAGGTGATATATTTATTTGTGTGTAATACAATTAATATCATAAACTCTCACACTTGTCACAAACAATGAGGTATTATAAATAATGACACTTTGCACAAGAAATAAAAACTTAGTAGGAAAATGTTATAAATATCAGTATAGTTTCTCCTGGAAATGCACTTTTCATATTGTATAATACTTATGTGAGTTCTTTTTTTTAACTTTGAAATGTAAATTGAATTTATTTTTAACTAATAGAGAAAAGCAAAATAGTTCATGACTGTGGTGTATTATGTAATCATCAGGTGCAAATACATAAAGCATTCAATGTATATTAATTTAAACATAAGTAGTGCTTCAAACATCCATCAAGTCTTTTCCAAAGGTAATTATAAACTAAAAAAATTAAAGGTCTTCATGGTGGAATTTCTATATAAACATATGTCATGCTTTGATGTGGTTCACCCTGTTTTCTCTCAGATGTCCATCTTCTCTCTGCCCTACCTTAATACTCTTCTCAATCACCAATAGTCCCTCTTTTATGTCAGGCCACCTTTCAAATAGTTTTCTGCATATGAGAGAGACCATGGGGATATTCTCTTTTGTATGTATTAATTAATTATTTGATTTATTTACATCTCAAATACTGCCCTCCTTTTTCCCTTCTTCTCCTCTCTCAAAACATCTTTATTTGGAATCTATTTGTTCAAATGGATATCCCCTAGTGAAAAGCTGTATAGCATTATTTACTCTTCCTTGTAGAATCAGATATATCTAATATCAAAGGAAACATTTCTTTAAAAGAATGACTAGCTAGCCAGGAAAAATGATCAATTTCTCATGGTTCAAAATTTCTTTTTTTTTAATTAATTATTTTATTTATTTACATCCCAAATGTTACACCCTCTTGGTCCCTGCTCACAGAGTTCTTCCCCTATCCCCTTCACCTCTGAGAGAATGCCCACCCCTGGTATCCCCCCTCCCTGGGGCTTTAAGTCTCTACAGAAGTAGGAACATCTTCTCCCACTGAGGCCAGACAAGGCAGTCCTCTGCTACATATGTGTCTGGGGCCTTGAACCAGCCAGTGTGTGCTTTTTGGTTGGTGGTCAGTCTCTAGGAGCTCCCAGAGGTTCAGGTTAGTTGACACTGTTGGTCTTCCTATGAGGTTGCCATCCCCTGCAGTTCCTTCAATCCTTCCCCTAATCCTTCCGTAAGGTCCCCAACCTCAGTACAATGGTTGGCTGTAACTGCATCTCTCCCAGTCAGCTGCTGGTAGAGCCTCTCAAAGGACAGCCATGCCAGGCTTCTGTCTGCATACACAACATAGCATCAGTAATAGTGTCAGGGTTTGGTGGCCGCCCATAGGATGGATCCCAAGTTGGGCTGGTCACTGCTCTGCCATTCCTTCAGTCCCTGCTCCATTTTTGTTGCTGCATTTCTTTTAGACAGGAGCAATTTTGGGTCAAAAGTTTTGTAGGTGGGTTGATGTCCCCATCCTTCCACTGGGAGTCCTGCCTGGCCACTTGGGGTGGGTGGTCTCTTCAGGTTCCATATCCCCATTGTTGGTCATTTCTGTTAAGATCACCCACATTGATTCCCAGGTATGTCCCCCATTACAGGTCTAATGGACTTCCTAGAGATTTCCCCCACACCCCCAACCATTCCAGCTGTATATTTCTATTCATGCTCCTGCCCCCTGGGCCTCTCTCCTGTTCTCCCATACTGTTTCCCTCCCCTCTCCTACCCAGGTCCCTCCCTCCCTCCCTCTGCCTCCCATGATTAAAATGAACTGATTTGTAGGCATATTTCATATACTTTTCTACTGTATCTAATATTTTCCAGTTAGATGTTTCTGTACTGACATCAATGCCATATGTGTGGTATATGTGGTACTTCAAGGTCAATTATATATATATATATATATATATATATATATATATATATATATATATACACACACACACACACATAATTTTTGTACATTTATCTAGGTAGTAAAATTTTTGTACATTTATCTAGGTAGTAAAAATTATCTGATAGTCATGAAGGTCAAGGATCAAGTGAAAAAGTTTGATTTTCATGGATTTAAGGAATGTCATACTTAGTTTTTACCTCTAAAGTGAACTCTTTAACTAAGGCAAGCATGTATTCCTATGTATCTGGACATATCCAGCAAACTTTAAGAACACTGACTGAAGGGGCAGAGTCATAAACCAGAAATAGCTTCTAATCTGAAGTGAACAATGAGACTTACTTGTGTTCAAAGGAGAACATAAAATGACTGGAGACTTATTTCTTACAAGGAAGAGAGACAGGCCCATGAATGGTACAGGAGACATGAAAGTGCATCTGGATACAGGCACAAGGCAGCTTGGCTAGTAGAGAAGGCATTTGTTCCTACCATGGCTGTTGCAATGCTCCTAACCTGGAGACCACCACAGGAATTGCAGAACTCAATTGCATGCTTCGATGTGATGAGAGGAAACACCATCTTGTCATTAAATAAAAAGAATTGTTCTTCCTATTAATTGTCTAAGAGAAATTTGGGCCATCTTGGTGTTCAGAAGTGGTCATTGCAGATTCAGAGCTTCAAAGAGTTAAGATTGATCTTTCCATTTTGGAATCACTCTTCATTGCTGAATCTCCATCAACATATGCAAGTTTGATAAATCAGAACAAGAAAGAAGCTAACTGAGGGACAAATCTTGAAACACAGCAATCTTAGTGAGACTTCAACTAATAATGGTATAACGATTAAGTGGCACCATAGAAAGTATTATGAGAGATATAAAAGTCAAGTATTTGCCAGATAGAGAAAAGCAGTCTATCACATGAACATGGCAGTAGTCTTGTGACATTATATGTTATAGTTACAATTCTCAACACATACTTTCTTCAGGATTCCATCCTTTTCTATGGTGTCATGTCCGCCTTGGCCAGCAAGTAAGACACTACATGGTCGGATCCTTCTCAGTCAGCTTTATTCCAGGAACGACTCTTGACTTAGGGATGGGGACTGGACGGGGTCATATGGCCAAGGGTCTGGACCAGGAAGGGGATGGGCTGGGCTCTCAAGCAGCAGAAATGAGCTGCTTATATAACTGCCCAAGGCGGGCTGAGTGGTGTGTTCTCTCAGGATAGGTTAAGCTGCCAATACCTCATTAGCATAAGCCCGCTCGGGAGGGCACGAGGCTGATGCATGCACAAAGGACTTGTTTACCAGTTTAGCTGAGCTGGCCACTCTGGAAGCCAGCTGCTTACATTGTCAGGTGCTAGTCATACGACTTTGCAACTGTAAACACGGCTGCCTACAGTATGGCAATGCCAGTTCAAAGCAAAACCCTCGCAAGTTTCTTATCACTTGGTATATGACCTGGTGCAAATGAGGTTTTACCCTCTGAAAACTTCAAAATATAATGCCATTCACTTTTGACAGCAGTTAAGGGCTTCATAAGGAAGAAAGCCTATGTCAGCCTCCTGTCAGCCAGGACACTGACTATTGAAGAACAGTGCCAGATCTTTTGATATTCCCCTCCTCCATTCACTTCTCTCTCTTTCTCCATCTTCTGCTTTCTCTCCCTGTTTATTATTCCTTCCCCCTCCCCTTTCATATTTTCTTCTGGATTTAAACCCTTGCCATGGCAGTCTAACTTTGATCATGGGCTATATAATGGGCTATATAATCACAAAACCTTACTGTTTAGTGTCACCAGGGAACAAAAGTTGATGATCCACAAAATTCATAAAATATACTAGGATCACCTACTTATACATCCCCAAACTATGTGTATTGTGTCTTTCTTCATGCTGTATTTCCTACCGTGCTTGACATTCAAAGCATTTGTGAAGAAATGGTTTTATAAAAGCCAGAACTAATGGAAGCTATTTGTCTCCCTTTTTGTAGGAGGGAGATGCTCCAAAAAAGTCTGCCTCTGCCACCATTACTGTCGCCAATATGGCTATTGCCACTGCTACTGCCACTGCCACTGCTACTGCTCCTGCCATTGTCACTGCCACTGTCACAGCTACTGCCACCACCACTGCCACAGCTACCACCACAACCACCACCACTACTATTTCTAGCATCACTCCTACAATCACTTCTGGCCTTATGGATAGCAGTCACCTGGAGATGACATCCTGGGCAGCACTGCCCCTCCTGTCCAGCAGTAGCACCAATGTCCGGAGACCCAAGCTCACTTTCGATGACTCGTATGTTGTCCCAGATTATTGCAGACCCATTTTGGGAGTGGTGGGTGGGGGTGAGGGTAGGATGGATTTTCTAAAGTCATGTATGTGTCATGCCATATAAAACATTCACATCATCCCTATAATGTTAAAGAAAAACCCACTCTACACACATACCTTCATCAGCAGTAATAAATGTCCTTAGCCCACTTTAACCCTCGATCTTTTTACTGTTTTCTAAGGTAGATTCTCTCCTCTAGACTGTTTTCTTATTCATGACTTCAGTTATATAGAGAGATATATAGCTATGTTTTATATAATATTTTGGGCCATTGTAATGTCTGGGGTTAGAGAATATAAGTTTCTGTCCTAATAGACTATTCTATACTTCAAATTTCAGTTACAGTATCATTTCAAGGTTGGTATCAGTAATATAATATATATATATATATATATATATATATATATATATATCTTCCTTTTTCAAGTTACCATGTAGAAATGAATGAATAGTCAAAAATATTTGTACTGTACAGTTTATAAATGAAAAGATGAACTGCTGGTTTGTAAAAGAGCGTATTTTGTTCTTTAGTGTTCACAATGCTGATTTTTACATGCAAGAGGCTAAGAAGCTGAAACACAAAGCTGATGCACTGGTAGGTTCCTTCTTCTCATTGTCTCACTCTCTAAAGTACAATATTTTAAACAAAAACAAGAAACATATTTCACAATTAGGGCAAAAAAAAAAAAAAAGTAGCACCACCCAGAGCTTTTTAAAGCATCTCTGCTCTTACATAGAGACATGAGGGCTTGGGAATTCTGTAGCATCATGACTCCCAAAGGTCTTGGTTCTCGTGCTATTATATCTTTGTCACCTTTTTCCTTCTAGTGCAAGTTCAGAAGCTTACTCACATATGCCCTTGTCTTAGACTTTTATATAAACTGAAATGATTTTGAAAATACTCTGGATATGATAGAAGCTTCTTTTGGGTCACATAACCTAAATCTGGGGTGTGAAGGTGGAAGGTGACACTGAATGGGTCTCAAACTTTGATTTAGAAAAACCTAAGTCTCCTTAGAAAGCTCAGATTCTTGTTGCATTTGTTTCCATGCTCCTAGAGCAGGGCCAATAGCCAGGTTTTCCTCTACTGATCATAGGAAGACAATGCTATCATCTTGATTTCTAATTAAATAATTCCCATCTATCTCTCAGAATGTTAGTTGACTTAAGCCTGTGATGAGCTGATTATGTTGCTAATTTTATGCTAATTGATGCTCCTAACAACAAGTCTTAACCACATGTTCCTCAGGCTACATCCAAAACCAATGAAATTAGAGTTTACAGGACTGAGACCCAGCCATAATAACTAAAGATCACCAACTGACTTCCAAATGTAATCATTTGAGAACCATGGTCCTAGAGGCAGTCTTAAAGTTAGGCTCCTCATCACTTTCTATATCTCAGAACAATTGGAAGTATCAGTTCAGTGTCATTACAAGGAGTAAAAGTATCATGTTCAAACTGTACATTATGCATCCTATCAGGCTCTGCACTGTAGCTAGTGTATATCCAATATTAACTCCCTCTGCTCATTGCTTCTGTGTTGTTATTTCTCTCTGCTGTTCAAGTTGTCTACCAATTTTCTGAACCTTTGTGTACTATGAATTTTCCCCTGGAAACAATTTTCCCACACCATTGCAGACAAAATTAACAAGGTAAGCTAGAGGATGCCTCTGAAGGCACTCAAGTGGATTTTGCCTATGATCACTGGATGATGGCCAGCAATTTAAAAGCTACGGGATGACAGTGTTGCTGACTGGAAGGCCAAAGGTTTTCTTCAAATGTTGTCAACTCTGTGACACTTAAGAAGTGCTCTGGAGCTTTTCTTCTTTAAAATCAAAGTGAAGAAGTATATGAATGTCCCTTTGACAAGGTGGTACACAGGATGATAAAGAGACTGATCCCAGTAAGACTGTGAAGGTGAAAATCTGAAGGACTTGGAAAAAGTCAAATGTACAGAGATCCCCCAAAATATGGTTGAGAAATAACATCACTCGCAACTGCTTCCATGGGGGCAAAAATTGATCCTTAGGGTAAAGTAGAAAATTTCAGCTATTGCATAGAGCTGTGGCCCTTCAAAGCAATCACATAAGAAATACTCAATGTTTTGTGCTATTAAAACTTCATTGTTAGTATATAAAAATGGCTTTAGAATTTGTTTGGAGGCCTGTGATCATGGGGAAAAAGGTTGAGACATATTCAGAAGGATAATATTTTCCTTGAGCTTTTATCTATCCTCCTGTTAGAAACATGTTTTTTAAACCTCTCAATTTGTGAATGGAAATTAACTGGAATCATGGCTATGTAACTGTCTTTCTAGATTTCAGTACCTTTTCCTTTTGAAGAAAGTTAGGTTACACCTTAATAATGTTTAATGATAACTCACCTTTAAAACCCAATGTATATAAATTAATTCCCAAAAGGGAAAGCTACTTGAAGTCTGAAGACATAAGGAAATTATCTAATAATACAAAACAGAAGGAAAGTAGTTTACAAGCAAGCCTGAAGACACAAAGAAATCACTAAGACCAAGAGAAAGAAACTAGTTTACACGTGTGTGTGTGTGTGTGTGTGTGTGTGTGTGTGTGTGTGTGTGTCTGTATTGGTTTCCAGAAGAGAAAGTTGAATAAATGAAAAGTGGTAATTCTGTACAATGGCTTACAGAAATCACAAAATTTCTTAGTACATAAAAGCTTAAAAACATTATTGTAAAGTCACCTAAAATAAGAGATTCTTCATGACTTGCAACTAATCACTGTATAGTTGTATCTATTTCTTTTCCAGAGATAGCTATTGTGCCATTTTGAAAGTTGAAATTTTCACAGTTATTTTGATAAAAGGTATACAAAATTTAATATCATTAAATATGCATTATACTTGTTCTTTTACATAAAGTTCTATATTGGTGGAATTTTTTACATCCAACTGTCAAAAATTGAAAACATAAAATCCTGTTATAAAATCCTCACTATGAAAGTATCATATATAATATTCATTATACATGAAAAAGAAATCAGTATGACTAAGCCAGTTTAATCATGATCATTATCAGAGATAAAACCTTTTGCAATAAAACCTTACTAAAGTAAAATATTTAACAGTGCTATATTTTTGACACCATCTCAACCCATCATTTCCAATGAAAATGATGTGACTATTGTCGACTGTCATACTAGAACTTCTCCCTTTTCAATCTATCACTCTTTACCTTAAAATGGGATTGATACCCTCATGACATTCTAAAGAAAGAAACAGACTATGAAGATAACAAAAGCAGAGCTTAGTTGCAAGAGCTGACTAAATGACACTTCAGTACCTGGCCACTTCAGTATATTTACTGACTAGAAACTAGTCAAGGCATTCATTTAGATTGTAGTTGTCCAAAAGTGATGGGAACATCAACGATGGTGCCATAATCAGTTTTGATGCCTTGGCTGCATTTTCCTTTTCTCAGCCAGCCATAGTGTCAGGGCAATAGAACCTGAAATCAGCTCCTTTATCATCAGTACCAATTTGTACACTGTCATCTCTCTGTATCTCCATATCTCAGCTTGGACATCTGGAAAATCTAGTTCTGCGTTGCAGAGACTGTCTCTTGCACTTCGTCATGCTTAGCAGCACCTCTGGTCTCTGTCTTCTAGGTGCCTCCTATCCCCTAGTGGTAACTACCCAAAGTGTCTCTATGAAATAATAAGTGTTCCCTGAAACATGGGGACAAAAATTACACACAGTTGTGAATTGCTCCTTTATATGAAGGAGGGAAATAAGACTATCAAGTTGACAGTTATTTTCCTATTTCAGTTTGAGAAATTTGGCAAAGCTGTGAATTATGCAGATGCAGCATTGTCCTTCACTGAATGTGGCAATGCCATGGAACGTGATCCTCTGGAAGCAAAGTCTCCATATACCATGTATTCTGAGACTGTGGAGCTCCTCAGGTAAATAAATGGCTTTCCTAGAGTCTATTTATAAATTAATCTTAAACAGAAGCTGTTAATATTTTTTGCTTAACTATCATTTCCACAATTAATGTGTCCAAAAGTCACTGGAATTAGTTCCTGCCATTTTATTAATGCCATAGACTATTTATAATTGATGGATACTGTTTTATAAATTATCTCCTTCAGAGGTTATACTGTGAGTCTCATAATTTATAATATTCATAAAGTTAAAATGAAGATGTCACAGGTGAAAGTTAACTATAATCATTTTATCATTTGCCATTGACTTTCTTTTTCAAAACAAACTCATGCTCTCCAGATTTCTATTAAGAGCCATGTTTTCTCTTTTTTCCCATTTTTATTTTTTATATACTTTACATCCCAATCACAGTCTTCCTCCTGCCTCACTTCCCAGTCCGACCCTTATAAATCCCCCCACCCCATTGCAGGAGAAAGAGAGTCCTGTTGGGTACCACTCTACCATGGGGCATCTAGTTCCAGCAGGCCTAGGCACATCCTCTCCCACAGAGGCCCAATCAGACAATACAAGTAGGGGAACAGGATCCATAGGCAGGCAATAGAGTCAGATGCAGCCCCCAAGAGCAAAGTTTTCTAAAAGGCCTTTCCTTGGGGTAATTATAAAGGAAGGAGGCACTGGTAAGTTGGCTTTGTTGGGTAAAAGTTATGGCCACCATGACAGACAACTTTGATCCTAAGGGCCCACATCCAGAAAGGAAAAAATTGACTTGCACAAGTTGTCTTAAAACCTACAAACATAGACTGTTGTATATATACAACACTAAATAATTAAGTAACGAAAGGAAGTTTTTTAATTGGAAGGGGGCATTATTCTATCCCAAAGTCAATGTTTAAGATCACAGTTGTATAGCAAATATTTAAAAAGTAATTTATTATATCATTGAACATTAAAAAATACTTTGTAGCCATTGACACATAATGACAATGAAGCCTAACAGTTACATGAAAATGTGGAGTTATACTAATGCAAAATCAAGACCTGAGGCATAGCTCATTGGTAGATGTTTGCCTATCAAGTGGGAGGCCCTGGTTTTGATCTTTAGTACTTCAAACAAACTTAAATCATGCTGCAGAATTATATATAAATTATAAAATGAAAAATGTATGTATCTAAATTAAAGCAGAAGGAATTAAGATTGAAGTTGTAATTATGAAAGTATAATATTATGGATATTTTCCTTCTCCACAAATTTTGTCCATAAGCAGGGCTATAGAGATGGTTTAACAGTTAAAGGTGCTTGCTGCTCTTGCAAAAGACCCAGGTTCTATTCCTAGCACACACACACACACATACACACACACACACACACCCCACAGGCTCACAGTTGTATACAGCTCCAGTTTTAGGGGTTTTACCACCCTCTTCTGGCCTCTGTATGCTTCATGAATGAAGCACATGGTGTACATAAACTTGTACAGACACACACATAAGAATAACAGTTCTTAAAATTCATAAGGTAAAAACTACATTTTACTCTGTGGTAAAAGCATGAAGTGAATCATTAAATAGTATTTATTTCTTCCTTAATTGTGTATAAAATAATTCTTCAAACTTACAATTTGCATTACATGAGACATTAGTGCTCAAAGAAATGTATTTTAGTGGAACCTTGGTAAAAGGCAAGGGAGAATTTTTTTAAAAATTCTCTCCAAAGTCAATATTCTAACCTTGATTTTGAGTCAATTATAGATTCAGGTACAGTAGTAGGAACAAATACAAAGAATTACTGTGTACCTTTCACCAAATTTTCTGCAATGGTAATATCTTCCATAGCTGAAGTTCAGTATCACAGCCAGGACACTGGTGTTGGCATGACCAAGGACATTCTTTTTTTTTTTTTTTTTTTTTTTTTTTCAGATTTCCCCAATTTTCCAAGAAACCATTTCTGTATTCTTTATATTTTTTAATGAGAGGAATTTCTTTTGGGAATAAAATGAGTTGAAACAAACTAGGTCTTGAGACCCATTTCAGCAATTGAAATTCCACTATCTAGAAACTTTCAAATTAGGGATGACTGTAATATGAATATAGTTTTTAGTAGTACAATATTATGTAGAAGAGATTTTTATTGCTCTCTTTCCAAAGACATGCTAGCTATAGAGAAAGAGTCCTATTTTTTTCCTTCAAATAATTATAGTTGTTCTGAGCCCTGGGAATCTGCAGTAGAAATGTATTTGTGAAACAAAAATACACCACAATGACTTGACACTAGTAATCCAGGTGCTAAAGAAAGTTAGAGATATTACATTATAAAAACCCCACTTCTCACCATTGTAACAACAGAAAGCACCTGCATCAAGTACATAAGTCCCATTGCTAAATACATTCACTCAACAGATTCTGAGAAGTTATCATGAAAACAGGGCAGATGACATGCTGAGGAGTATAAATTCTTGAGTGGGATGAGCCAGGCTCTGGTGCTTTGGAGAGGCTGCTGTAAGTAGCAAGTAAGAGGACAACACTACAGGCTCTGAATCACCTTCCATAAATGAGGGATAACCCAGGCAGCCTGCACATGCTCTTCACGTTTTTTTTTTTTCTGCCACAGTGAGCTCGATTACTTATTCTCCTATAAGTACCTGTGAAATTGCATTAAATCTCAGACAATGATTTTATGCAATGAATTGATTTCTTGACTCTGAATGCTCAGAATGAGATGTGCTCAACTAGAAGGAAAAAAAGAAAAGAAAGGAAAAGAGAACCACTTGATCTTTTATCACTGCAGCATGAAACAGTAACAATTAAAGAGGACAGGAAGGCAAAATATACAAGTCCCATAAAGCAAAGTTGCTTAGACCTTAAAATGCTGTGAAATCAGCCCTCCTTTAACAAACACATGTGTACACACCCACGCATGTACACATGCATGAATGCATGAATGCACACTTTCTATAAGAACACATTCAAAACTTGAACCATTATAAAAGAGTTTTTACCTGATTGAGGTCTCCCTAGCCAACATCAGACATAGTTCTTTATTATTGCTTCATCTGTCATAAAGTGAAATGAGACTGACATATTTGCCCATCTTGCATATAAAACCAATAATATTGTTTACCTGGCAAGCTCATAGAAACAATATTTTGCCAGCAAGCATTTATATATAGCCAGAAACTCGTGGAAATTCCACAACATTATTCTAAGACATGAGTCCACAATTAAACTGGCTTTTGTAGAGTTCAGTTCTTGATCTCACGTCAGATTCCATTATGCTGTATGAGTAATCCTTTTGTATATGATTTAAGGAAAGGACCATTCTGCCCTCTGCCTTTAATGGAAAGGAGGAGAGCCTAAGTCATTTCGGCAATCAGAATTTTGAAAGGTAATCTAAATTCCACTAAAGTATTTCTTTATGTTTTTCAAAGGTATGCAATGAGACTGAAGAACTTTGCAAGCCCCTTGGCATCTGATGGGGACAAAAAGCTAGCAGTATTATGGTGAGTTGCACAGAGGCTACAAGGAAACTGCTGAAATGTTGCAGAGGGATATGAACACTCCACATCAACTTAAGCAGCTTACCTCAGCTCATTATTCTGCCTTTCTGGTGAACTGCTAAAGGATAGCTAATGGATTTCTTCAGTTGCTGACTAAACATCTACTCCCCACACTGAAATTTATACCCTTATCAAAATGGGATATTAATAATTCCACCTTCATTTGTTAAGTGTTTTTATTTACACATGTTCCTCAATCTGAGATTAGACAAGTAACTACAAAATATGACTTTTTGTATTTAACAGTATATGGTCTTCATGAGGCACTGTCATTAATTCAATCCTTTTATCCTCACCCAGCTACCGATGCTTGTCACTTCTATATTTGAGGATGTTTAAACTGAAGAAGGACCATGCTATGAAGTACTCCAGATCACTGATGGAATATTTTAAGGTAATCATTCTTTTGTATAATTCATAGGTAAATGGTGACCAAAACCCTAATGAAAAATTCTGGGCATGTAAACCAGATGTCAGACAACTAAGAGAAGAAAGATACTGCCATAAACCTAACCTCTTTTCCTTCTGCTGGCCACACAGCCTTCTGATTCCTAAGAAAGAAGGTACACAGTAGTACAAATGGCCTATGATAGCCTTTTGATTGCAATTAGGGGAGATGGAGGTGATCGTAACTTGTATCCACAGTCTCATTTAAAAATCAAGCCAAGAAGTACTTTAACTGTGACAGAAGTCACCATGGCCATATTGGACGTCTGTTCATGTCCCTCCTTGGTGTACCATTGGTTCAGTTTAAGGAATTTGATTGCACTTTGTTTTGTTCTGTTTTAGTTTACAAATTAACAAGAAATGTAACTACAAAATACAATACTAATATTTGAAAATGAACCAACATAAAATCTAAGCAGTAGTCTGGTACTAGGCTTAGGTACTCTATGTTCTAATATAGCTTCAGTCTACTAACACTGGCTATAACTTAAAATTGAGATAGTTCACTGCTCCTTTCTTTAGGCCTGACCTTAGAGAAAAATGACTTTTTGCAAGTATGTAAGACCACTTGGCCACATTGCACCTAGCATTGTCTGAGGTGAATCACATCATGACCTTGTAGAAAGTAGCTGTGAGTACCAGTGTATGTCTGCATGGTGACACTGTGATTCATCTGGAATTATGAACCAGATTCCCAGTTACTACATGGTGTGGATATAATGCCAAAAAGCTAGTACTCATGTGGGTGAAAAGGGATCATATCCAACAGTTCCTCAGTATACTGTAGAAAGGTGGATTTTGAATTTCACTGAACTTCCAAAATCCCTAAAGGGCCCCCCAAAAAAGAAAGAAGCAAGCAAGCAAGCAAGCAAGAAAAACTAAAGTATCAAGTCCTATTGCCCCAAACAAGTGTCTTTGGCTAAGGGCTGAGAATGCTCATTTCTAACAATTTTCATGCTGTTGGCCTTGTCATTTCACTGATAGCCACTGTTCTAATAGCTGTCCTTTGTGCCTTGTGAGGGAATTGCAAAACATCAAACAGATGCTAAGTAGCCTGTGAATGTGTTGCAGTCATTTAGGTTTAAAACTGAATCAAGTCTTCAGAATACACACTGTTCGTGACACCAGGGCAGCATTGAATTCTTACTAACTCTAGCAAATGCTGATTCTCTTTTCAAATGTCCCCCTTGCAAGGGGGCTGGATTGGAGACCAGAGGGTAGTAGAAGACCACCAGCTGGGCTACAATTGCCAAGAGAAGACCTGACTCATACTGGGGTTACAATCAGCTGGATCCCTGTCCTGTCATGCTATATGCTGAATATCAGGATTTTCCTTCATCCAAAAGTGTGTGGCCAGAAAACAAAACAAAAAACCCAAAACTTAACCAAAATAGAAAAAAACAAAACAAGCAAACCAAAACCAACCAACAAACAAACAAAAGAAGCCAATACTATAAATCAATCAGATTCTGTCAGAGAAACAAGAGAATGTTTTGAATTCCAACTTCTTTTGCAATGCAGCCCCAGACTAGTTGCATTGCTAAACAGAGAAAACAGCCAGCCATGAGAATTTGCATGTAATAACCGCAAATCACAATGAGTCCTGAAAACAAACAAGCAAACAAAATGTATTGTTTGATTCTGACATCTTCCTTAGATATCAGACAAAAACAGTCAAACCTGTATCCCATGGAAAAAGTTTGCAACTAATGCTAAAGGTGAAAGAAAAACTTACTTGTTCTCCAAAGGGCTTGTTTTGCAGAATAAATTTCAGATGAGGATAATTAAACCACTTCTTGGAGAACTGAGTCTGATTTCACTGGGCCTTTTAGTATATAAGATCTTTCATCAAGTGACTTTCATGGTCCTGATTGGAGCCCACTAATTATCCTAACCAGCTATTTTCATCGAGTGTGCGTCGTGGTGTGCTGATGTGCACATACATCCTAACTCTGCATCCCGAAATGCTGCAATCAATATTAATGTACTCTAAATCACACTTACATCTGTTTCTGAATTAATAAACACAAAATAGATGTCCTTATTTCCCTCTCTCTCTCTCTTTCAGCAAAATGCTTCAAAAGTTGCTCAAATACCATCTCCTTGGGTAGGCAATGGAAAGTAAGTATGCTACCAAAAATTGCTTTTTCATGAAAATGAATGATTGGATAGACCCCACATATTTTGCATTGATTGCTCAAGAGTGAAGGACAATTTCAAGACTCCAGTCATTTTTCTGCACACAGAATTCTAGCCATGTTTCAGCTGATGGAAAACCAGAAAAGTTTTAAATGATGTGGTTCCTTAAAGATCTATAAGCTAAATTATAGCCATAAAATATTTGCTAATGAGATGGCAAGCAACATACCATTTCTGGAAGGTGGGATAAAGTTAAATCCACTGCAATGATTTGTCAGTGATTCACTTGGTAATGAAAAGTCAATGAAATATTCATTGATATATGGTAAGTGATATTTAACAAAACCAAACGTATAATAGAGCTAAAAATGTGAAGGTACTTAGCCAATTATCTGGGCATTCATGGAGATTTTTATACCAGTACTTAAAACACCTTGACCTAAATAGAAATGGATGTGCTCTGATGCTCATGTAAGACATCATGGATGGACCCAGACTTACATCCTTATTTAGAGCCCTATCGGCTTAGGGTCCCCCCTAGACTTCAGAACACTACAGAGAGTCTGCAGGAGACTCTTGGTATAGAACTGAGGCCACTCTCCTTCTAGATTTTCCCTTCTCCCTTTGAAATGAAAGGGGCCAAGTTTTATGCTAACTGGGGACCATGGAGGAGACGATCCTTACAGAGAGCAATTATGAACCTCTCACACTGTCTCCATAATGTGCCTTTGCTAACTTTCCTGACTAGCCATGTCACCTCTGGTTTCAAAAGTATCCCATCTCTCATTTCCTGTCTGTATAGGAAGAAAAAGGAGATGTTGGTGGACACGTTCCCAATAAGACTGTTATACCTGCTTTTTTCCAATTTTTATCATCTCTGATCAAAATACCTTCCTCATGAGTAGAATAGCCTGACTGTCACTCTATAAATATCTACAAAGTGTACTCCAAAAGCATGAACTCTACTCTGAGATCATAAAACCATTCAGAGCGAGGGAACAAATCCATTAAGAGCTACATATTAGCTCAATTACTGTGCTGAAAGAAAGCACCACTTTGATGGTTGAATTAGGTCTTACTCTTACACTGACAAACAAAAAGAAAGACGGTTTCTCTCTATGGAAGTTTAAAAAATACAAATAACTATTAAAAGGCCCAGAAAAAGTTATTTTCTCTGAGCACAGAATAAAGAAAGACCAAGGTCAGTTAAGCAGCTAGTAAAAAATCATTGGGAATAATATATATGTATATATACAAATATATGTACATGTGTGTGTATGTGTGTTTGTGTGTATGTATATATGTCTTAAATTCAGAAATGGAAGAGCTCACACACACTTGAAGCTTGTGAAGTCACACTAAAATCCTCAGGTCATGCTTCTCAAGCAGCTTCAGTCTAAAGAAAGCGCCCTTCCTTAGGCTGACAGTCATGCTGTGCTATGCTATGGTATGTATGGTTTGGGATGGAGTGGATGGAGTGGGGTGGCCAGTGTGTGTGTGTGTGTGTGTGTGTGTGTGTGTGTACTTCTTTTTTGTTTTGTTTTGTTTTTTTTCTTTCTTTTTTTTTATTGGAAAATTTATTTACATTTCAGATGTTCTCTCCTTACCCCATTTCCCCACCTCCCTCCCAGGAACTCCTGGCATGCTGTAATCTCCAGAGATTACAAATGAGAATGTATGAGTTTCTAGCTATAAACTAACATTTAGCAGTTAATTACAATTACCAAACAGAAAGATTATAAAATAGCACATGTGACCTATGAAGATAAAATATTAATTCTTGTATCACTAACTAGCCCTGTTTGCTATTTGTTCCTTGGCTTGGAAATCCCCATATCCCATCTCTGCCTTGAGAATAAATCATGCTTTGGTGAAGCAGGAAAATATCTCAGAAATCATAAACGTATTTGGGAAACCCTCACATGTTGTACACCACACAAATACATAGCAGATTTGAAGATCTGCCTTTCTATCAAGGCCAGAATACCCCATAAGATAGACTCCATTGACAGAAATGCCTGAACTTTCTCTCATGATGGTAGGCACAATTTATATGTGTCTGAAAAAGAGGATTTCAGCTTCACTTATTCACAGAGATTATTAATAGCACTTCAGCATCTTGGTATGTGACCTATTTTCCAAATCAAATGTATGTGCCTCTCTGCTGTGAGCAGGTATAGACTGAGAAACACAGCCACCTTGGAGATGCCAAGTTGCCAATAATAAAGGACTGGAGATTGGAGTATGATACCCGACCCTTTGATGATGATCTGGGATGGAAAGAAGGTTCTTTCAAAACAGGCAGACTCTTAAACATAGTTCTGACTCATTTCTGCAGTTTATGTGTTTGTTTTGTTGCTTAGGCTAGTCTCAAATCTCTCTCCTCAACAAACTTCATTTCTGAGCCTCTCAAGTATCTGCAACTATAGGAATGTAGTGCCACATAGGGATGCCTATTTGTTTTACTCCCTCCAAATGTCCTGCCCACAGTGAATACATTTGTGACTGCTCATGTATTCAGTCCTGTCTCTAGGCAAGACTGTATCAGGCTATCCTAAGCTCAGGCCCTGAAAAACATTACCTCCCTGCTATGTGTACCCAACAGGTAACTCATTGTTACTGATGTTGAAAAACTCAATGAAAATGTGTCCATACACTGTAACTGTCAAAATTAAGAACTTTGAAGCCTACTCCTTATAAACCAGCATGATGATAAAGTCATCAATTAATAATCCATCTATGTTTCACATCTTAAAAAATCCTGAAGTCTTACTTTTCTTTATAGCTTCTCCAATGTTGTACCTCAAGGGGCTTTGACAAACTGCACTTGGCTTATTGTGGCAACTGTATTTGTAATGACCTGTCACTGTAGTTTCCACTAAACACTTTGAAGATAGACCAATATTGTATACCATGTCTTCTGTCAGTTACCATTCTGAAACGGGTAGAGAAAGCATCAAAGCTCTGAATGGTTTCTTTTTCTTAAACATTGTTAAATGTCTTATATACTCAAAGTAAGAGCCACATTTATAAGTAGTATTAATGCCAAAGAAATATTTACCCAACTCTCTTTCCCTCCCTCTTTCCTTCTCCCTCCCTTCCTCTCTTCCCTATTTTAAAACAAAACCAGCAGTGTACACAAAGGCTCTCCAATTTTAGAGGCAGTGAGGACCTCAGTGTTTCCAGTTAGATAAATGAATAAAGATGAGTTTTTCTAGGGCCAGCACGGTAGACCTGGGTGAGTTAGTCAGATGATATAGAACTGCAGTGCCAATATGTTTCTCCTACACTAGATCCTCTGAATAAATATATGATGATGACCAAAACTGTAGGATCTTGTCTCAAGGGGGCCAAAGAGATGTGTGCACTCATATGAAGTCTCGTGCATCTTTATCATACTAAACTTTTCTCTGGCTAGTGGTATTCTGAAGAGATCCCAGTATGACAAGGGATCCTCCATGCTGTATTCATCCAAAACACTGCTGTCACTCTTCCTAACCAACATAACATGGCCTATCTCTTTCCATTCTCCAGAATACTCCATCTCCAGTATCTCTCAACAATGTCTCTCCCATCAACTCAATGGGGAATTGTAACAATGGCCCTGTCACCATTCCCCAGCGCATCCACCATATGGCTGCTAGCCATGTGAATATTACCAGTAATGTGCTTCGGGCTATGAACACTGGGATATGGCTGACAAACTGACAAGAGACAATAAAGGTATGATTATCTGGTCTACTCTTTGCCTAACAATGAGGATGCAGTTGGTCACTTGTGCTTTGAAGGACTAGGTCCCTTGTGCCTGTTGGCCTTATATTATTCAGTTCTGATTTCTGTGTCTTAGGTGAGAGGAAGTTAGCTTAGGAATGACACTGTAACTTATTTTTACATTTGGACTGATTCAAAGCCTAAATAGTTATTCTCCTTTAGAGCTTAAACTAATGTAATCTGTAATGCATTCACAAATGACAGTTTCAGAATTTCACTCAGCAACAAGGATCATAGAGAAATAATTGCTAAGGCAAAAGGAGTGAGTGATTCAAAAATTAATTATGGTCCCCTTGGCTACTGTTTGTTTGTTGAAAGGTGAGGTAGAACTAAGGTCAAGTACCTTCATTATACTTGTTAGCTATAGATGAATACATGACAACACAGTTTGCATTTGTAAGTAAGGACTAAAGTTCATCTGGAATTTCTTCACACCCTGACAGGAAGATCAAGGTTCTATTTATGGGAAGACATGAGATGTTCTACAGAACAAGTGGAAAGAAGACCCTGTTTTACTAGGGTCAATAGTCATTGATGACTTGTGCTGCTATCTGTGACCTCAACCATCATTTAGACTCAAAATAAAGCCTCACCAACATAATGTCATTGGGAAGTAAAACCAAAACCACACTTTTACTCTGTCCACTCACTTGCTGTGGCTCTTTCGGCCCACTAATTACAGATGTTCAGTTGAAAACAAGATGGAGACTTCTGGGGAATCTATTAGAAGCAAACCTGAAAGAGGTTGCAAGCAGGCTAGAGTAATAGAACTATTACCAGTAGTGATAAACAACTAGCCTCTTCCACAATCTAAGATGCCTGGGGTGGACATGGGTTTTGCTAGGTCCTGAGCAGTATGCGTTTCAAGGGTGCAGGTCACACACACACACAGAGAGAGAGAGAGAGAGAGAGAGAGAGAGAGAGAGAGAGAGAGAGAGAGAGAGAGAAGAGAGAGAGAGAGAGAGAGAGAGAGAGAGAGAGAGGCTCACACACATATATGCACATGTACAGGCAGAGTAAAAAAATTAAATTTAAGTAGAAAGTGATTTATAGCAGAAGATAACTCACACATCAAACTCTTCCACATACACATTAAACACACATACTCTCTAACAAACATGCAAGCATAGGAATACATGCATGTATATATAACACATATACACAATTCTATGGTTATCAAAGCTCATTTCATTATTTGAGACATAGACTTGACTCTAAAGCCAGCTCTCAATTTCTACTGACTCCTGAGAGTATATGCACATCCTTACATCTGTGTGTATACTAATTCACTGATGTCCCTGTCCTAAGGCTAGTTGTTGTTTGTTTGTTCATCATTTGTCCCTTAGTTTATAGAAGAAGACCATGAATGATATTTGAGGTTAAACATTTTCTCCTCATTGCATCAAAAACTCAATTACTTTAAGTTTGGCCATAAGCAGGAGGAGAAGGTACAATAGTATCTATTATTCAGAATATGATTTGAAACCAAAAGGCCACGAGCTGCCTATCTAGAAAACATATTTGAGCAGATTTTACACAGAGACCTTTGATAAAGGCTTTGACTCTAGTTATCTGAACAAAGTAAATTCTTATGTAGTATCTGCGTTTCCTAGACTTCTGGAAACATATGCACAGGATACAATTTACCTAACAACTATGCTGCCCCCAGACAAATGCTCTAGAAGGCTGTGAACAAAGACCTGGCATATGAGATATGTCTGGTTTATCTGGTTCTAAATCTGTCTTGTTTTATATCAGAAACTGATGGAGAGTCTTAATATTTATGGTGATTTTCCTTTATAATTTGAATTACACTTTCAAACTGTTCAATGTAGGTTCATTCTAAATAATGGCAGAACTTTTCATGAGCAGCATGATGACTGTGCTGAATCGGTGAAATAATACTAAATCTCTGTCATTAGCTAGCCTGTGCAAGGAGCTGCTAAATCTTTGCCAAATAAATGAACCCCAAACAACACGGTTAGCACTGTAGCCAACAGAGAGAATACATGCTGGTAATAGTGCTCAATGGCTCTTACAGTTTAACTCCCTAAGAAGGTACTCTAATTGGAAATGATGTCAAACTTACCTTTAATTCTAGCAGACAATGTCATATGAAACTTGCTTGAATGATGAGGATCTCATATCTAAACATTCTACTTTGTGTAGATAGAAGTGCATAACTTTGGAGTCTACTCTCTTATGAAGAGGAAAACTTCAACATGCGCTACTAGTGCATTTAAGAGCTGTTGACACTTGACGGGGAACAGTGGGGCATATGTTTAGAGAGGCATCTTATATGGGATAGATATAGAAGCTCCTTAGTTAGTGTCGCTGGGACTCTCCCTGCCCAGGATATGAGCATTTTTCCCAACGTTATTTGTGTTATTGCTCTATACGTAAGAAGCTATATGCGATAAGACAGAACATTCTTGACACTCTGTTAGAGAGATTGATACAACATGAAAGAGATTCATAAGGAGATACTTCTAGACACAAAACAACAAAGAGCCAAAAAAATAAGAGTAACTAATTCTTCTTGTTAATACAACGATAAAAAAAAGAAAATTCTAAAAAACTTCTCACCACCCCCATATATCATTCCACCAAACCCCAGCTACACTCACCTATAAATACACCCTTCTATGCGAATCGTATCCGCACTAGAAGCATCGTTTTGGCATACAACAAACCTAGTCGTCGACAAATCGTGCGCAACGTGAATGCGGGGGGGTCTATCGGGGGGGTGGGACGGTGTAAGCGAGAATTTGAGACTTACGAACAACAAGCTTAACTGAGATAAAACTGAGAAATCTATATAGAGGTTTTGAGAAATGACTATTACTACGCATACAAATATAAAAAATAGAGAATCAAAACTCTCTCTTAAACATTCATCTAAGAAAAAAGACTTCGCTTCGATATCTTACAAAAACTTCTTATTAGTAAACAGGTAGTGATGTATTAAAAAAAAGTAACACACAATTTTTACATTGGGATTCAGAAAAAGATATGTGTATGTACAAAAGACATAAAATTTCTTAAAATCTATATAAGTATATGCAAATGTAATATAACATTAGATCTCTTTTAAGAATTGAAGATGTGCACAATTTATATATGTACTAATCTTCAAATACTAAAATCGAGATTACTGAAAATCAACTCGGTCAGAAGACATTAATCTGCTCTTAAATACAATAAATCTATATAAAAATATACAGGAATTTACAACCATAACGAGGGTAATAAAAAAAAGTAGAAAACGAATAAAAATACTCTAGAGCGTAACAACCTAAATCTTAAAGAGTATGAATTCGCACAAATCTAAATCAAGCAATAATTGATACTTTATACACACTAACAGGGAATAGAAACAAGTGCGGTAACTAAGAAACATTCTCTTAAAAAAAGATCTAATAAGATTAAAAGCTAGGGATAGGAGAGAGGTGGAGTCTGGAAGTCTGGGAGAAGAGTGATAGGAAAGGTAGTATTAAATCTTTTAATGTCTAGAGTGGAGTTGTATTGTATTGGTCTAATGGAGGTATGGGGTCAAATGATATCGGGAGGGTCGCGGTCAGTAGAATTTAAGTATATAATTTTTTTTTGAGAGAAAAAATTGATATTAAAGGTTAATTTAACTGGAATGAGATTGAAGAAAATTATGGTAGATCACAGTATAAAAATGGGTATCAGTAGAGTAGGTCTTCTAATGGGGAAAGAATTGGAAGTCTAAAGAAGAGTGTGGATCTATGACAATGATAAGTTTTAATTTTAATAATAAATAAAAACTAATTTATCACAAAATTTGGAGCGAAAAATGAAAAATAAATCAGTTACAGTCTAAAATAATAAGAATTAAGAAGAATATTACATAACCATACCTAATCTACCAACAGAGAGGAGAATTAACTGAAAATGCGCTCAGTCCTGAGCCTAAACCCCAGCAACCTCCACCATATGGAAAGTTTCCTAACAAATAAAACCCCCATTACCAATCAAACACCCTCAGATGGAAAAAATTTCACGTGACTAATCTAGCCAAGACAACCCAAACATCGACTAAAACCATTACATACCTCTCAACTCAATACTTAAACTAAGTCTCATATCACACAAAGATCCCTGCACACACACCACACACATCATACCCCCTTACATCCATCAAGCACGAGGAACCAAAGCGACCCTTCATTTGACTATCGTCAACTTCACCACAACCACTGAAGCGCCACGTTCACACACAAACACAACATCAGCTTATCACGCCTATCCTTCCATAAAACTCAAAACCAAACACACCTCATGCTGTCGTTATCTAATAAGTTAAATATGAAGTCTCACACACAATAAAGTAACTAAAAACAAACAAACTAATAACGAATTCTTAAAAAACAAGATGATTACACCTATAGAAAAAGAGTATGCTAACACAAATGCAAGCTCTCTCACTAAAAATCACACAGATACACAACACACAATGCTAATCTGTTCAAAAAGACTAAATAAAAAACACTCTCTCATCTATCGAATAAATTCCAACATACATAGCACTATCACACTAAAACAAAACTATCATCAAATATTCATAATACCCTACTAACGAATCCACCAAATGCCCTCAGTAGACTTCTACAACCATCTCCGTCATAGCGACCCTAACCTCCCTACCCTCATAACACCTACTGCTTAAAAGGAACCATTCGACCACGGAGTACCGATCTGACAGATGGATGAACAAATGAGTTTTAATGTCCACATGATTGTAGTAATGACTAATACAACCTGTGTATAGTTTTATGATGTTAAATGAAGCCTGACCAAGTACTACTCTGATTTTCAGAATTCTTTGGTGATCTTGATACATTGATGGGGCCTCTGACCCAGCACAGCAGCATGACCAATCTTGTCCGCTACGTTCGCCAGGGACTGTGTTGGTCGCATACGATGCTCATTTGTTGTAGTGGGCACTCTGCCATCTCTCGCATCACACTCATCCCTCTACCTCTACCAGTTTCCTTGATGGTCACGTGGAACTCCACTCATTTTTGGGAAAGTTCTCTTTCATTATGTTTTTTTTATGCATTTTTTATATCTGTGAAAAACTGAAGTTATTGTAAGTGGACACTACAACTTGAGAGAAGTGTATGTTTTATTTTTTAATATTTGATATGCATTTCTCATATCTCCTTATTTTTGTGCTTTATGGAATGAAAATCCCTACAATATTGAGTTAAGTCCACACGATTCAAAACAAGAATGAGAAGCACATGTGATGATGACAGGTCCCTGAGAACTCAAAGAAGCATCTAACATGCATCTGAACAAGGACCGCAGAGACCTTCGCAGTAGCCATTCCCCAAACTAGACTCTTGGTCCAGAAAAGAATGTATCTCAAAATCCATTGTTAAACAATTTTCTGTGGTTCCCACAGACTAAATCTTCAGGTGAGAACCTCCAATTGTCAAATCCACAGATTTGATGATCTAACCACATGATAAAATCAAGAGTAGCAAGCAAAACACAAGCCTAAGAATTCTACTCTTGAAATGACATACCACAAGACTACTTTTGTTAACATCCTGTTCCTGGTTACCCATGATTTTCTAATATTTTAATGGTGATGAGGAGGAGAAATACTTAATTCAATAACTTTATGATATCACCTGATATAAACATTTAAAAAATTAATTCCTTACCTGAGAATGTCTTTGCACAAAAGTCTCCTTTACAAGATGCACACATCTATGTCATCAAAATTTCACACTTATCTTAGACTTGAGAAATCAGACTGGACTGAAAGCTGTCCTCCCAGAAATCCCATGCCTTGGCCTTATTTTCAGCCAGTAGGCAAATCCATAACTTCATATATTTTGATAGATGTGCATGTAAAATCTGTGGAATCAAAAGTCAAGTTATCATTTCTTAAAATTAATAATGCACAATTTATTTCCTATTGTACTCTCTATCTAGACTTTCCAAATGTTATCCACATTTTCTATTTTTTAGATATTTTTCTTTCAGCTTTCCTTTATTATTTCTTTCAAAAGATCTTGGCTAAAATACAGTCATTGTTTTATGTTAAAGTTTATGGTTAGTATAAGATATTTACATGAAAATTCCAAAGAAAACACTAAACTCTATAAGTAATACCTTAATTTTCTTTTTATTAAATGAAAATCTTAGGTAGTACTTCACCCTAGGATCCTTGGAAAGATTCTTGAAGTTTGGGAACAGTTCATCTTATTTGGAGCATTTCCTTATGAGTTACGGCTATATCTCCTTATGATCCTCTACATTTATCTTATGTCCCTAAAACTCACCCTGTAAATATCATCTTCAGTGTTCTAGCTCACCAGAAAGATTCTCCAGCTATAGTAAACACTATGCATTCATTAGTTACTTGTTATTGCCTGATGGCATATAATTCTGTATAACCTTTAATCTGCTGAGTTATCGAATTCTATTCACTGAGTTATGACCAGATAAATAATAGATATGTACATGAAAATTGCAAACCTGTATGATTTCTAAGGCAAGTCATGCAGGTCTAGGATAAGAACTCAGCAATCACTCTGTATTCTCATTGTAAAAGTTAGATCCTTCCCTGGTTGCAAAAGAGCCAGATTTGAGTTCTGCTCTGATCATATTTGAGGTTAAGGCCCTTCGTGGTATAATAAAGTTATGGAAGTTGCATTCCAATGGCTAAAGCCATGCTGTTTCTACGGCTGATGGTGTACCCCAGCAGCTGAAGCCTGCACTTTTATGCTCCCAATATGGTTGAGCTTTAAGCCTACAGTTTCAGCAATGACGCTTACATATGCACACACACAAATGAAATCTAAATCTTTTCTGTGCCTCTTAAATGAGGAAAATGAAAAACATGAAAGACAGAACACCCCAAATGGGTGTCACATGAAAATTACATGAGCTGATGACTTTGAAGTAACTCAAATTCTCTTTTTTCCATGGCCTACCAGGAAGCTTTCCTGGCTTAATAATAATGATGCCTACCAGCTTGACTTGTAAATTAAACCTACTTCACAATTCTAGGCCTTCATAGATTTACACACTGATTCTTTATGAAATTAAGTCTCCAGGAACTAGAAAATTAGAGTGGTAGGAGCAGTTTTCCATAGAAGCAAGCATATTGTCACATAGATGGAAGACTTGTTTACTCTAGTTTCAGTATACTCATCTTCGTATACATTACAAGGAGACAAAAGAATGCTTTATCATCTCTGGTGGCTGAGTATAAAGTGCCATGTCAGGAGTATGATTATCAAATGTGACAGTAGAGCTCTGGATCATCACCTGATTATTTAGTAGAAATGCTTGTAACATAGCTTAGAAACAATTTAAACATGGAGATGAATTACCTTCGCATCCCTGAAGATGAGGTGTCTTTGGTCTCCTGATTAAGATATTGGTATTGTTTTCTAGGCCTCTAATCATCAGTTATAGATGGTGATGTGCGATTATGGGTGTTCAGCTATCTGCCCGGATTGAAGATGAAGATGTTGTCAAGGGAATCTTTTCAGAGTACCATTAAGTGGAGGGATATGAGACATAGGATGCAGTAAAAAGATTAGCCTCTGATATTACTGGAGGCTTGTGACCACATCCAAACAAGCCTATGGAGGTGTGGTGATGGGCAAATAATAGGCAACCTACCCCCCAACCCCAAGCAAATCAAGAAATTAATCACAGCCCTACAACATGACTCAGGTAGGGCAGCACTATGCCTCATTTATCACACAAGCTCCAACCACAGAGAGTCTGACAAGTTTGTGTTATGATGTTGGCTTGGCTAGTATCTTTAATTAGCTTTGGATATTTTAGTGGTTTTGTCATATTACTGTCTGAGTTTTTTAGGTAGGATAATTTGAAAAGAGTTTGATGGTGTGGTCCTTGGGGTAGAATTTACCTGAAGCATGTTGTTAGCCACCTATAGATTGTTAATTACTTAATAATCTCATTGGAAAAACTAGTTTTTTATTTCGGTGACATAATTGGAGAAAGCAGACTAGCTTCTGTGGCTTTTGAAGACAAGGTTGAGATGTCTTTTTTTTTTTTTTTCTTTCATGTAGTGAAATGAAAAGATCCAACTCTTCAGTCAAAAGTAGCAAAATAGATGCCATTGCCTAAAATGTGTTTTTGCTGAGTTTTCAATGGATGGATGGTTAAAGGCATTGGAATTGGTCTGCATTGGGAAAGATGCTAGTTTAGTTCTACTGTACCCGAAGCTATCAAAATTGGATTTTGTTTTATTTCAAAGTTGGATCCCGGAGGTTGAAGTTTAGAATTTGAAGTTGAAAATCATTTTGAAGGCAGACTCGATTAAGTAGTGAGGGTGAAGCCCTTACTTCCTTCTCAACAGACATAATAAAGGTCACCTGCATGAGTTAGCAGGTGGGAGAACCAAACTGGATCCCTGGGTAGGAGTACTCAGTAAAGCAACACACTGCTTGCTTAGAGAAGCATCACAATCCCCATTGAGAAAAATGGGTGATTCAGTGCCCCCAAATTCAACTCTGTGGGGAAAAATGTTGAGCCAGTTTGTCAGTGTTGTGTTCCAACTGGCAGACTCGATCTTTGTCATCGTTGTTCTTGTTGTTGCTGTTGTTTCACATTCCCACTCACACAGCCTTATTGTCATAATTAAACTCTGGTTCATTTTCTCTTTGGTGTTAGCAAACTCCAATGACAGAAATGGCATCTGTGTATTGATAATCAGCATTTACCCTGGCAGGGGACTAATCAGATAGGCTGGTCTCAGACATTAATCCTACCATCTGATATTTCCAGCAAAAGAGATAGTGTTAGTTCCCTTTCCATTCCCCTCCTCATGAATCTAGAAGCCCTCTGTACCAAGAGCATCACATTTTCCTCTGTAATCTTTTAACGCAAAGAAAATTGCATTGTGGGGAGGGCAGAGGGGGGTGTGGGTGGGGGGTGGAGGGTGGGGAAGCCCTTGGAGGCCAGACAGCAGTTCATGCCCGTCCTGCTTCTGACATAAAGTGTTAAAGAATCATTCATAGTGCTACACACTGGGTTAGGGGACGCTGAACTGCTTTTCAGATCCATGGTCAATCATTCTTCTGAGATTGGAGCTTTGCTGTTTCATTAACTGTGCAGTGTAGACTAACATGTTTAATAAAAATCATTTAAAATTGCAAACTCTTTTGCCAGTGACCTCAATTTTTCTTGGCTGTTTGATTGCCTCATACTTTAGGAGGGGGACAGGAAAGCAAAAGGAATTGGCTAATGGGTTGGTGGTGGGATGCTGTAGCAGCAAAACCAGGCCTGCTTACCAGCCAGCAGTTGCCTGTAAGTGGTACCATGCAGAACATCCTGAAGAATGGCCTGGTGATGATTTCACCTTGTTCATATGGAGAAATTATGAGTTCATCAGTCTCCACTATAGGAAACTACCTGCCTTGTCCAGAGGTGATTCCAGTGTTTACAGAGTTGGCTCTGTTCTGTATCACTTTTTTGGCTACTAAACTGGCATGTCTCAAAGTAGAGCCCAATATGGTGACAATAACCAAATGCATCCTAGATGCTCAGATCTTTCTGTGTTTCTTCAAGGCTTCAGAAAACAAAGTTATGAAACCTCAAGAGCATGGATGGATGCTCTTGGGAACTTTAGTGTTCCAACATTACCAACTACTTGATGCAATGCACCTCATTCATAGCATTTTTCCAATTCACATGGTCTACATTCTAACAACATGCTGAAACCAAAATTTAACAATTGTGACCTTACTGGAAACAAACTTGAAAAAGATGAATACTATGATTTCCTATAGCTAAAGCAAGCTACTCCAACACATTACTTGACATGACCAAAGAGGGTTCATGTTTCATACATTTGTTTATAGTGGATATTCATGTACACACCTACTTTAATAACTAAAATAAATAAGTTTAATTAAGAAACAATCTATTAGTGAAGCTGATTGATGATGAGGCCCTGGAGTATGGGGAAATTCTAGAAGTCTGACTTTTTAATCTGGAGCTAACTAGACATTATGAAATCCTCAACAGTTGAACACAAATAGATTTAGTGCAGGGCATAGGCTCTGCATCTCAAAGACAATATGGAAGTGAGAGCAATATTTAAAAAAAAACTACCATAAGTCCATCTATAAATATAAGAAAAAAAATGCATCTTATAAAATACTAGTTTTTAATTCTCCAGCAGTGTTTCTAATTTATAAATGTAATATAGATGAAATAGTTACAGGTCCTTGTGTAGAACCACAATCCAAAGTTAATTGTTTTTTTGTAATATGGAAACAGTAATTTTGTCATATGCACATTGTTGATCAAATTTTTACTTCAGTTAAATCTTTAACATTTGTTCACGGTTTAAAATCTCTATACCTTGGTCTACCTCTGAATTCAAACAGGGTATCTCCTGAAGCAATAACATAACTATGTTTTCCAAAATGACAGTTTCTTTTTCAGCAGTTATGAAAAAAAACTAAGGTCAGTAACAAGAAGACATAATATGGCAGTTTCTAAGAAAACAAAGCTTCTATTAAACATGCATAGGACCTTATTAACCTCTAATACTAATCATCTTGAGAGTATGTAGAAACTCTCAAATAATTAATTTTCCTGGGCTTACACATCTATAATTATTAAGAGCTTTACATGAAGAAAGGTTGAAGAACTTAGATAATATCCTAATTTTAAACACTGCCATATTCCATCTGAACCTGTATCCACACCAGTACAAACCTTGGAAGAGATGTATTTTTTTGCTCAGTTCCTGGCCTTTTTGTCATTTGCCTCTATAATTATTTCTGCAGCTAGAGAATGAATGTTGTATCCCTTCTTGATATTCCTGCAATTTTTTTTCCTGCCAGAGAATGGTAACATCTGGGTCCCCATTAACTCGGCATTTGCATTTATACAGGGACCCTGTATGCCATAAGGCAACTGACTGGCTTTCATGGCTACAAGGAACTAAAAATGTGTTTAACATCAGATGGTACGCAGATCCATTCTTGCTAATCATCATCTCACTCATGAATATTACAAACGAGATTGATTGTGTCTCAAGATTTTTGTCAAATAGTTTTTCTTCCTGGAGATTCCACACTCAGATGTTAGAAAGGAAACTCTCTGAAATAAAATGCTAGGTATTTATTTAATGCTATGAATTATTGTTTTCTGTTCTTATTTTCATCATAATAATGCTTCTCAAGATTTTTGGATTCAGTGTTGCCATCTATAAAATTAACATGTTAACTTTGAGACTTACACAGAGAAAATAATCAGAAATGGGACACTGGGTTCAAAAATTGGTTTCCTTTGCTAATTTCATGGAGTGATACATACTTAGGATCGTCTAGGAAAGAGACTAGCTAGCATCTTTTCTGTTCTTATAGCCATGGCTATGGCTAAGGCCATGCTTATGTGATCTGTCTCACATTGTTTTCTTTCCTTCCCTCTTTCTCTTTCTCCCTTGATCTCTCTTTCTGCTTCCCTTTCTTCCTCCCTTTCCTACAAGCACTTCCTAATTGTATTTCTGCTGATGCTGCTTCTCTCTACAAACAAATAAACAGTAAATTAATTGTGAATTTTCTAAATTGCACTTGTTCATCTTGTTCATGATTTTAAGTCACAAAGAATTAATCAAAATAGATATGTCCTGATTTAAGATGTGCCACCTAGAAAGACATGCTGTATTATAAATTACAGATTTACATTGCAAGATTACATGTGTGTGTGTGTGTGTGTGTGTATGCTGAATAAATTATAATTTGTCTACATTTGAACCTTTGTTACACGCTTTGGGAACAAATCGAATGTTGCTGTCAAATGAAAAAAGTTGCTTATATCACTACTATTTGATGAACTTTAATTGGGAGCCTGCCAGCAGCAAACATTTCAGATGCTGCTGTGACCATTGTAAATACAATAACGAGTCCTTCTTCAGTTAATTTGCCAGAGTACTTTAGTCAAGAGATTTTTTTATGTTCATTTACTTTTCCCTTTTATTTTGAAAGGCGGCTGTTCTTACTCACTGAAGAATTAATATGATTGCAGAGCCCTCTTCCCCCTTTAAAGTATTGAACTTAGACTCATTAGTAAACTTGAGTTATGCTAGGAAACACATCATCCAGGAATGCAATCTTGACAAATGTTGATGGGTTACCAAAAAAGAGGATTCTCCCTCTTTTGTTTTGTCCACGGGACCAAATGGTAAGAAGAAGAAAGCTAGTTTTGCAAATGAGTGGCTTTATAATATCCACCAAGGCTTAATGTAGTTTAATAAAGGATTCAACCTATCTTACAGTAAGTTACTTGAAACCTATAAGCACCCACAAGAGTTGTCAGAAGCATCTTCTGTTTGTGATATAGTGCATGCATTCATACCTAAGAGGCACATTCCTATCTTGTGTGCACAGTTATACCATTTCATGTTTCCAGAAAGGTCCTTCAAACATGTTTAACAAATGAAAGTGTGACTCTGTAACATTTTTCTCCTTCCCCTGGGAAGGGAACAGAAGTGATATTTTCATGCATATTTTAAAAAACAAATATTGTATACGTAACCATAAGGATTTGGGTTTTTATTATTATTAAATAACCAAGACACAAGTGGGAATGTGTCAGCCTATGCATTTTCTGTATGATGAGGACACTGACAACTATGTCTCTAGACCATTGTTGTGTGTGAAGCCATAATTACACAAATACCATACACTCGTGTGTGTGTGTGTGTGTGTGTGTGTGTTGTATCTGTCTGGATGTCCATGAGATTTTTTCCCTTTTTCCTTCCTGAAAACCATTATTTCACAGTTACAGGAGACAATAGCTATACCAGTATATGGAGGGAGCATTTCAAAATAAAAACTCTGTCTTCTGGGAAGCTTATGTCATATCATGGCTCAATCAAATGGTTTCTATTGGCCTTTGTTAGAAAATGGACTCTTCAAATCTAACACAGTTTCCAAGAGAAACTTAATGGTAAAGAAACACATGAGATAAAACAAAGGTCATCTCAGCTCTAACACAGAGGTGAGCACTCATGGAAGGAATATTTTTGCTTCAAGCTACTACTCTGATCCATGGGGGTCAATATTTAACCTGGGCTCTTTCCAAGCAAGTAAAGCAACATACCATTAGAAATAGCCTTGCTTAGGGCCCCCTAAGCAAACATTCCTGAGGCCCTGTCCCTAAGAGATGCCTCGTCCATACAGAGGCCTTCCAGGTGTCTATTAAAATGCAATGATAATTCAGGAAGTGCCCTTTCGACTTTAGCAATTATCCTTTTTGAACCACTCCTTCATAGGTGCAGGATGCCCAAATTCAAACTTATTTTAGGCTCACCAACTGTCAGTGTTCTTATAAGCATGCTTGTCTCAACAGAATTTCAGTGAGTTCTGATATTCTGTATAGGCTCAACTACTTGTTTAACATCAGTCAATTAATGAAATAGCTGTTATCTGGCTTTTAAAATCTTGTTTCATGTGCTTTATATGGATAAACTATATCTATACAAACGACTTTGCATATTAAATGTGACATGCATGTGTTTTCTTGTTTTGTTGTGCAGTAACTCTATATACAATCATTTCCTGTGCTTTATTATCTTTCAACAAAATAGCTCTAGAAAAGTGACCCTGGCTAAACAGTACATTGGTTTTTCTCATAAAGGCACTAACTATACTGCTAATGCATTGAATTATTCAAAAATGAAAAATCAATTGTTGATGAAAACCTCATTTTCAACATGTACATTACTGTGCTTACAGACTTTTTCAACAATAGGTACCTTGTTGCATGCAGTTTAAAGCTACTGCCTTAGCTCTGGGAATGGCTGACCAACCAGCCCCACCTGGCTTCCTTTATGCTCTACCCACCTTTAGTTCCAGGAGGTGAGACATGCTACCAGCCCCCACCCAGCTTTCCTTAAATCCTCAGACTAAAGACACACACGGTTTGTTCCTTTACAACTTGCCTTCTTGGCACAGTTGCTCAGCATATACTGTCTCCTGCTTGGAAAATCATGCCCTTCATATTTTTATCTCTGTCTCTCCACCTAACCTAACCTTCAGTGGCTAGTCCACACCTAGCCCCTGTCAAACATCCCTGGTGAACAGCCTGTAGTGGCCACAGGCTCCAGCTCTTCCTGAAATCTCACATGGCTGTTGTGACCTGCTCCTTCCAAAACATGGTGACAACTCCTCTCTTCTTCCTTGCGAATGCCTTTTCTTCTTGGGACCTGTAATTCCCATCTATACCTTTTCGCCCAGCAATTGTCCTCAGCTTTTCTTCACTGAAAAATCAAGAACCAATTGGGAAACAGAACCTTAGCATCAGAACCACCCCCTTTAGTACCCTGTTACTATCACTTTATCACAAGACAGAACCAGTGTTCGTACTTACCTCAATAATAAAATCAAGAACTATTATAAAAATAAATAACTCACGAATTCAACTCATTTTATAAGAAAGACCCTAGGACAATAATGCAAAACTTTTTTATGAGAAAAAATTAATTTTTTGTTTTCTGGTTCTTAGTAGAAGAGCAAAAGTTTTTTGAAAGCATAGAGGCATAAAATATTATCACAGAGAAAAGAGACAGCAGAAATGATAAAGTAAATCTAAAAACTCAAACGTTCATGCAGTAGTGTCTATTTATTGCAATGGCGTGTAGCTGCAAGCCTGAAAAGGCAACATAAACAGTGATTTTAGGTCCTAATATTAATTTCAAGTTATCACAAGGAGATTACCACTATTTTAAGTATACTCTTTATATTCAGTCAGAAGCACATGCCATCTAATTTAGAATGTTTTTCAACAAAATGTTCAACATTCTCCAGACAGATAAAAAACATGTTTTGGGTACCATGAAATTCCACACATATGGACTATAGAAACTAGCAATATGAAATGACAAATCACAATCCTAAGATCATATAGCATACAATATATGTCAATAAATATGGCATTAACAATTCTTTTAGCTGAGTTTCCTATAAGAGGAAAAATGCAGTACATTTGATTTATTCAAATATTTTGACACTGCAGAATAACAATCATAATCTAGGTATGAACACTCATGTGCCAAATGTGTTTAAAACTGATAATTACACACTAGAGAATTGAAATAGCTGAAACCTACAACATTCACAGATACAAATTTTTTTGTGATAAAACAAAGAAATTTTTACATTAATAAATTTAGATAATGGAATATATAATTTTTCTCAAGCAATGATATGTTTCTTACTCATCTCAAAAATACATGCAACAAATTATTATGTATGCATAAAATATGCATGCACATGGAAAACTAAAAAAATATGTAGAATGGCATTTTAAAAAGTCAAGTGCTGAGGTTAAATGAAGTGATCTGCTCCACGGGGCTTATTATCACTAATAGACACTAGTAGCCCAACACTTTTCTGACACTTTCATACATATTTTTGCATAAAATATGCACATTGGCCCAATGTAAAAAGTATTATATGCCTCTTGGTTAGATGGCAATGTGGAGATACAACATGATTAAACTGTCAAAAGTTGCAAAACCAAATTTTATACCTTGTGTGGTAGCAAAGGACTTGAGCTTTGAACTTGGAGCATGTATCATTTTCATTATAAAAATAAAAGTTAAAACGAATCTCTGAGTGCTTAGAAAGTGATATCCTTTTGATGATAAAAGAACAAGCACTTGGACAGCCTTTCAGAAATGCATTCTTCAGTGAAAATGGAGACCAAGGCACAAGAGGATGCTGCAACTCTGATATGGCACAGTGGCATGAGTCTTCTTTAGCTTGAAATTTAAAAAAGTGAAAGTTCCAACTTGCAGGCCAGTCACTCAGTCTGAGATGATAGTCAAGGATGGACTGATGGAGCTTTAATATCAGTATGCTTTGAACTGTTTAACTCCTGTAAGATTTGGGAATTTGGGGCAGGATTTTAGAGCAGGTTATTGCTGCCTTACACAACCTTTCTGCCTTCTACTCTCCTCTATCAAGTGGATCTACTATCAGCCTTTTTTCACAGAAATTCAGACTAGTATTTCTCATCCTATACTTCCTCTCAGCAACTTGGAGAGTTTATTCCCCCCAAATCTTTCCTTTGACACACTGCCATTATCAAGAACAACAGTCTTAATCTTCTATAGGTCTGAAAGTAGGGAGGGTAGCTTCAAGGTTGAGGCTACAGCAGTACATATGCCACAAGTTGGTAGTTCATGGCAAAGTGTAGCACATAAAACGCTGAAACTGGTTTCAACAGTCTTCCAAGAAACACATTTGGAGCTTGGGAAGAACATTATGTCACCCCCTTTCTCTTTTCCATTTTTTAATTAGTTCCTTGAAAGTTTCATAAAAACGTGTTTAGGTTATATTAACCTTTCTATCCCAATTCTTCCCAAATCTATCCCATTTGCTAGCCATCAAAGTTATATCCTACTTTTAAAAATCCTCAAAGACAAATTTTGCTTCCCAAATAGGCTTGGATATGTGGTCTTTCACTGGAGAGTTGGTTGATTTACCAAAGGCCACACTCTTAGAGAAAAATCTCTCAGCAGCTAACAATTTCCAATAGCACTATGACCAGTGTGTCTAACACCCTTCTCCATGTTGGGATTTGGTCTGGTTTGGGCTTACACAGGTCTTGAGTGAGCATGCTTTCCCAACTTCTGTGAGTTCATATTTGTAGCTACTCTGCTGTGTTCAGAAAATAATATCTCTTTGTAGTCATCTACTGCGTCTGGCTCTAATAATCTTTCTCTTTCTTTTTCCTTCCTTCTTTTCTTTCTTTCTTTCTTCTTTTCTTTCTTTCTTTTCTTTCTTTCTTCTTTCTTTCTTCTCTTTCTTCCTTCCTTCTTTCTTTCTTCTCCTCTTCCTCCTCCTCTACTCCTTGGGATATTTTCTCTATAGGGCAGATACAGTCTCTTATCTGAATGTTGACCCTTTGTTTTGTATAACACTAAATCCTTAAGAGTCACGTTAATACTATGTCAACATAATAGTACTAGGTTCTCCCTTAGGGCCTATGACCTATCCAGGTATAGATTCTGAACCTGATAATATTGCCCGGTATAGGTTTCATCTCCTGGAGTGGGATTTTGAGCCTAACAGAAAATGGCTGGTTACTCCTATAATGTTCCTGCCACCTCTGAACCAGTTGGCATGTCATGCCAAGCCCTGTCATTATTGTAGATTGTAGGATTCACTATTAAGTGGGAAAAAGGGAGGAAGAGGTAGTGAGAGAGGAGAGGAAGGGAAAGGAGGGGAAAAAAGAGAGGGAGAGAGACAGAGGGAGAGAAAAGGACACACACATATACAGAGAGAGAGAGGAGAGAGAGAGAGAGAGAATGAACTTTGGTGAGTAGGGAGATGGCACAGATCTGGGAGAAGTAGTTAAGGGAAATCATGGTCAAACTGCATTGTATGAAAAATAATTTTAAAAAACACAAAATTTTTCTAGAAGATATGGAAACCTAATACTATAGAAGTTTCATATATACTAGAGTTATCCTATAACAGGAAACAATATTCTCTTTTCTTTAGAAAGGAAAATATAACAGCTTGGTGACTCTTCACCCTGAGAAAATACCCTAGAGGGTATTTTTAAAATGCAGATGCAAGCCTTGCTTAAGTGATTCTCATTCCAGAGGTCTGGGTCAGAGGTGTCTGATAGCAGTACATTTTCTCAATAAAATTTTATTAAAGTCTCATTCATATACCATAAATTATATTATTTTAAATTATGAAATTGCTTGATTTTAGCAGAGTTTTCAAGTTGTATATAAATTATCATTTCTTAATTCCAGGACATTATCTTTTAATAATATTTTCTTATTAATTGTTTGAGTTCACACAATGTGTTTTGATCATATTCATCCTTACTTTAACTCCAAAGATTATCCTCTACCTCCTACCCAAATATCCCCCCTCTTGTTCTCTCTCTCTCTTTTACGTGTGTATGTGTGTGTATCTTCCCCCTCCTGCTCTCCTTCATTTCCTTCCTTCACCTCTGTTTAAACCCATCAAGCACAATGCTCAGTTTGTATTGGCGACATACTCCTAGTCATGGTACCTGCCCTGGAGCTTGGTCAATTTACACCCTTAAGAAAACTGACTTTACTTCTCCCAACATCAATCAGCTTTCAGTAGCTCCTCATTTAGGATGGGATTTCATTCCTACTTCCCTTCCTTCATGTTGGGATTCTGTCCAGTTTAAGCTTGTACAAGTCTTATGCATGCTGTCACAACTGCCGTGAGTTCCTCTGTGCATCTGTCCTGTTGTGTTTGGAAAAGACTCTTTTCTTGAAATCCTATGTATGCCCCTTCTTCCACAAACGTTCCTGAGACATGATGGGAAGGATTTGTTATAGACATCCCATTTAATGCTGAGCAGTCCAAAGTCTCTCATTCTCTCAATGTTGACCAATTATAAATCTCTGTGTTAATTGTCATCTAGTGCAAGAAAAATCTTTTCTGGTACCTGTTGAAAGATGTTCTGATCTATGGATCTAGCTATATTCACTAAAGGTCATTTTTAATGCTATCTCCATTTAGTACAATAATAGAAGTAGGGTTTCCCCCAGGACCCATGGCCTATCTAGCCACAGTTTTTCTTAGCTTGTTGATGGTAATAACTTTTAAAGTTATATTGTTTGTTCTGACATGAAACCAAGATGAATCATTATTGCTCTGATCATATCAGACAAAATCCCCATTATTTATTCTACCCACATATCTTCCCAGGGAACAAGCCATAAGGTGCTTCTAGCCCTCTAGAGAAACTATCTCATGGGACACCAACATAGTATATTCTTCTCCAGGTAAGAGAATTCCTTTCCCCTTTTTGTAACTCTCCAGGAATATTTAGAGTTACCTCAGTGACAATCTCCTGATCATATTCTTATTTGACCAATAATACTTTCCTTGTAGCATGCCATAGATGTGAGGGAAAATGTTCAAGGAAGGTTGTATCTCTAATTGAGGCATTCTCAATTAGCATGCTTGGACTTGAGTAAAAGATAGTCATGGTTATCATAGAGTTCTAAACTCTCAGGACACACCAATGGCTCAAAGAGCTGGAAGGAAACATCCGTCATAGGGATTCATTTACAAAGTCCTTCCATTTGTCCTTAATGAACTGAATCATTTGTAGGTAAGACCATTACAGACTAAACACAGAGGCAAAGTTTCCAGGGAATTTCTTAGTGCTTAGTATGTATTGGCCCTTATGTTATTTCTTTTATTTCTCATTTCTATTAGCTTTTCCAGAATGTCATATAGCATATTTTGATTATGTTTACCTCCCTCCTCCATATGCTGCCTAGTTCCAACCAATCCAACTTTGTGTCTTTTTTTCTTAAACCCTCCAAGTCCATTTGTGCTGCTCATCTACTTTTGAATATGCGGTCTTCCACTGGAGTGTGATTGACATTCCGTGAGCCAAATCATTTAATCAAACTGATCCCTCCCACCCCACAGAAGTTATCAATTGCCAATATCTCCTTAACTGTACATGGAACTTGGTACACATCTCCAGTCTTCATGGTGCAATTTTGTCTGAAATGCAGAATGGTTAGCCCTAAATGGAATATCTATATAATGTCTCCTCCCAGTGAGGAGGAATCATTGCAGAAGAGAAGGTAGAAAGAGTATCAAAGCCAGAGGAGGTATATGGCTAAAAAAAAAAAAAAAAAAAAAAAAAAAAAAAAAAAAAAAAAAATAGAGCATCCTAGAAACAGGGTAATTGTACATATGAACACACAACAGCAATCACAGTATACATCAGAGCTTATACTCTTCTTTTACAACAGACAAATTTAAAATCAATTGGCCTCAAACAAAAGCTAATTGCTACAAATTTAGCCCAGATAGGCACAGTTTCAGCTGTTTAGAGCCTGACAGCTGTACATATCTATGAAACCATGGCCAATATCTGCTATGCATATATGACTTTTAGTATAATTCTCCTAATATCAAACTCTGGTTTGTTTGTTTTCAGACAGCAGTCCTATTATTATGTAGCTCTGGCTATACTGCAATGGTTACATAAGCCAGGCTGGCCTCGAACTCACAGAGATCCACCAACTTCCACCCCCAAGTGCTGGATTAAAGGTGCAAGACACCATGTCCAGCTACCATCCAATACTTAAGCCCAATTAATATGTACTGTGAGTAATCCTCTACATGGTCCTAATCTCTAATCAAGATTAAGAATCAGTTTTCTAGTCAAAAATGTCTCTAGTTGGTGCTGAACCTCTTATTTTACTCATGCCAGTGTGCAGGTTTTTTGATTGACACATTGTGTATGACTGAATTTCTGCCCTCTTGCTTCTTTTTGCAAGTGATTAAAGATCACTCAAGTCATTAGATAGGATTAGGGAGGCAGCTCAGTGAGTAAGAGCACTTGCTCTTTTATCAGAAGAGTAAGATTTAGCTCTTAGCACCTATGTTGAGCAGCTCACATCTGCCTATAATTCTAGCTCCAAGAGATTGACACCATTTTCTGGTCTCTGTGTGTACCCACAGTTGTGTGCACAGACATAGAGACACATAAATCAAAATAAAATATATCTTTAAAATATCATTGGATGGGCTGAAGAGATGGCTTATCGGTTAAGACTGCTTTTCCAGAGGTCCTGAGTTCAATTTCCAGCAACCACATGGTGTCTCAAAACCATCTGTAATGGATTCCAATGCCCTCTTCTGGTGTGTCTGAAGACAGCAACAGTGTGCATATATATACATATATACATATACATACATATATATATATATATATATAATCTTTTTTTAAAAAAAAATGTCATTATAGCAGCCTTATTTTTAATAGCCAGAAGCTGGAAAGAACCCAGATGGCCTTCAACAGAGGAATAAATACAGAAAATGTGGTACATTTACACAATGGAGTATCACTCAGCTATTAAAAAACAGTGAATTCAAGAATCTTAGGCAAATGGATGGAACTAGAAATATCTTGAGTGAGGTAACCCAAGCACAAAGGAACACACATGGTATGCACTCACTGATAAGTGGATATTAGCCTAAAAGCTCACAATACTCAAGATACAACTCACAGACCACATGAAGCTCAAGAAGAAAGAAGACCAAAGTGTGAGTGCTTCAGTCCTTCTTAGAAGGAGTAACAAAATACTCATGGGAGCAAATATGGAGACAAAGTGTGGGACAGAAACTGAAGGAGGGGCAGTCTGGAGACTGCTCTACCTGGGTATCCAACCCATGTGTAGTCACCAAAGGCAGACACTGATGTGGATGCTAGGAAGTGCATGCTGACAGGAACTTGATCTAGCTGTCTCCTTAGAGGTCTGCCAGAGCCTGACACATACGGAGGTGGATGCTCACAGCTAAGCATTGAGCTGATCATGGGGGTTCCCAATGGAGAAGTTAGAGAGAAGACTGAATGAGCTGAAGGGGTTTGTGGCCCCATGGGCAGAGCAACAATACCAACCAACCAGAGCTCCCAAGTCTAAACCACCAGCCTGGGAACACATAGGGAGGGACCCATGGCTCCAGCTGTATATTTAGGGAAGGATGGCATTGTTGGACATAGGTGGGAGAGGAGGTCCTTGGTCCCATGAAGGCTGGATGCTCCAGTGTGGGCAAATTCGAGTACAGGGAGGTGGGAGTGGGTGGGTGTGGTAGGGGCACATCCTCATAGAAGCAAGAGGAGGGAGGATGGGATAGGGGGTTTTGGGTTGGGGGGGGAAATTGGGGAAAGGGGATAACATCTGAAATGTAAATAAAATATCCAATAAAAAATTTAATTAAAATATTTAAAATGTCATCAGATGTTTTGTCTTGGGAAGTGCTGTGAAGAGACACCATGACCAAGGCAACTCTAATAAAGGACAACATGTAATTGAGGCTGGCTTACAGGTTCAGAGATTCAGTCCATTATCACCAAGGCAGGAAGCATGGCAGCATCCTGGCAGACATGGTGCTGGAGAAGGAGATAAATGTTCTACATCTTGTTCCAAGGGCAAAAAGGAGAAGACAGACTTTGAGGCAGCTAGGAGGTGGGTCTCAAAGCCCAAGCCCACAGTGACACACTTCCTCCAACAAGGCCACACCCACTCCAACAAGGCCACAACTCCTAATAGTGCCACTCCCTGGGCCAAGCATATTCAAACAATTACATTCCACTCCCTGACCCCCATAGGCTTGTTCAAACACATGAGTCTATGGGGTCCATACCTAGACATAGCATAATGCAAAATGCATTTAGTCCAACTTCAAAAGTTCCCATAGTCTACCACAATCTCAACAATGTTAAAAGTCCAAAATTCAAAGTCTCTTATGATGTTCATCCAATCACTTAATTGTAAATCCCCATAAGATCAAAATAAAAAAGTAGATCACACACATCCAATATCACAGGCTACACATTACCATCCAAAATGTCATAGTGGGGAAATACTGAATAAAAGCAAAACCAAAAGCCAGTTGGGCAAACTCCAAACTCTGCATCTCCATGTCTGATATCAAAGCACTCTTCAGATCTACAACTCCTTTCCTCTTTGTTGACTGCAACAAATTTCTTTCTCTGGGCTGGTTCCACTCCCTGCTAGCAGCTTTCCTTAGCCTATAGCCCATGACTCTCATATGCTCTCTTCATGGTGCCAAACCTCAACTTCTTTGTATGACCCCTTCAGTCCTTGGCCATCAACTGCAACTGAAGCTGCACCTTCACTAATAGACTTCTGTGGTCTCTCACAGTTCAAAACCTCCTCTGCTGCTCTCCATTACCCCTTCATGCATTCAAAACCAGTACCACCTGGGTGATTTTTATACATTACTATGTCCAGCTGCAGCAGCAGGGAAAACCTTGGCTATCTATGTGTGCTCTCAGAAAATACTTCTCAGATTTCTCTGGAGTGATTCTGGCTTCTTCTTAATCACCAGGAATTTCTTAGCTCCAGCTAACCAGAATCAGTTGTCCCAGTCAGTACTCGTTTCTCTTCTTGACTCTTAAATTCAGAACCACATGACCAAAGCTGCTGAATTCTGCTGCTTATTGGAGCTTCCTGTTTTCCAACTCCCTTACTCCCTTCATTGCCGAAGCTTGGCTGTCCTGAAAATTGCTCTGTAAATTGACCTTGATCTCAGAGATCTACAAGGCTCTCTATCTCCTGAATGCTGGGATTCAAGGCAAGTACTATCATGCGTGCACTTGAGCTTTTTTTCTTCACCTGGAACTTGCTCTGCCTCAGGCTGGCCTTGAACTCAGAGATCTGCTTGCCTTTGTCTCCTGGGATTAAAGTTGTATACCACCATGTCTGGGCCAAAGCTTTACATGGCCACTATTCTTCAAGATCTGGTTCAAAAGTCTGTGTCCTCCATTTTTGGATTGCAGTTCTTTCTAGATTAAAATTCCAAATGAAAACAATAACCAAGTCTCTTGTTCAATTGCAAAAGCATAAATAAGATTAGCTGAGTGGTATCTTGCCCCAAGATCACTACTCCCTTATTCTGTTTATCTTCTTGAACATAGGATTCAGATCCATTCTACTTCCTGGTGGCCCTTTATTCTTTGAACCATACATTTTGTACTTTTTCATTTTAAGCTTGCTATGTTTGATCAAAATGTTCTTCATAAGACTGAACCATAGGATTAAAGTCTAAACTAGGCTTTTTGAGACATCCTTTGTCAATATAATTAATCAGAATCTTTTCACTTTAGCATCAGGTAGACTCTTCAGAGAAGGGCAAAATGCAGCCACATCCTTCACCAAAATATACACAAGAACAGTCTCTAGGCCATATACTAACATTCTTACTCCTTTGAAAACTCTATGGCCAAGCCCACATAGTTCAATTCATCCTTAGCATCAATGTCTTCCATATTCCTACTAGTATATCCCATTAAGCCCACTGATTTCCAAACCTAAAGTCCCCAAATTCACATTCTTCCAAACAAAAACATAGTCAGGCCTAATACCCCTGTACCTGGTACCAATTTATATCTTAGTTAGGGTTTCCATTGCTATAAAGAGACATCATGAGCAAGACAACTCTTATAAAGGACATTTAATTGGAGCTGCCTTACAGGTTCAGAGTTTCAATCGATTATCATCAAGGCAGGAAGCATGGCAACATCTAAGCAGACATGGTACTGGAGAAGGAGCTAAGTATTGTACTTCTTGTTCTGAGGGAAAACAGGAGAAGACTGACTTCCAGGTAGCTAGGAGAAGGATCTCAAAGCCCAAGTGCACAGTAACACACTTCTTCCAACAAGGCCACACCTACTCCAACAAGGCCATACCTAACAGTGCCACTCCCTGGGCCATGTATATTCAAACCACTACAGAAAGTCATATCCAAACACTGAGGCTTACTCCAAGTACTTTTGAACATCATTTAAAATCCCTATAAAATCTGTAACCAACAGCAATTGTCATCTCACTAAATAATGACAATCTTTACCAGCCCCACTGTCAAGAACAAATTACTCTTCCATTTGAGTTAAGATAAGCCAGTGCCTTCTTAGATTATAACCTTTAGTTGGGGACAGCTCAGAGTACAAAGCACAAAAATCTGTGAGGCATGTGTGTAATGCCTCATATTGCTTCTCTGTTGCTGAGTAATGAAGTGTCACAGACTCGGTGGCTTAAAGCATTATGTGCATTTATTTCCTCACAGATTTCATGAGTCAAGAGTCTTAGTATCAGTTAGCTGCATAATAACTGGGGCTCTTCCAAAAGCTGTAGTCAGTGTGTTGGACAGAGTTATGATCTCATGAGTAGCTATGACTGCTCCAAGCTAACTTAGATTATTGCAAGGTCATTTCCTTGCAGCTATGGGACTTCTATCCCGTGGCTTCTTCAATGCCAATAGGAAGTGGAATCTGCCTTCTAGATATTCGTTTGAAGAACTCACCTAATTATGGCAAATGCACCCAGCCACAATAACGTCCACTTTGGTGAACTCAAGTCAAACTGATTGCCAGCCCTAGTTACTTCTGTAAAATCCCATGTCAAGTATCACACAATGCCTACAGTACCCCCACCACACACATGATATTCATTGTATTCATAAGGCCTGGCCATATGAGAAGTATTAGCCAGGTATATATCCTGGGGGGACAAGAATATTGAGGTACATGTCAAACTTCTGCTTAACTCTTATCATTTAGGCAAGGCTCTAGAAGACTTTACTATTCCCTCTCCCCATAATTAATTACTGGAACAGTGAACCTAAAGCCCCAGGAACAGTAACCTCCCAACATCTTTTTTTTTTTCTCTGCCTTATTTTTTCCAGGTATGAAATTATTCAAGCAACCTTTACTTCTTTGCTGTCTATGAGACCACAGTAAATTAATGAATTAATTTTGTTAAGCTCATTAGTCAGACAAAAGGTGCTATAGAAATGCAAATTATTATTATTTTGAAATCTTATGGCTGTCATTGCAAAGTCTGCACTTAGTTATTAGATACTGTGCTTTTGCCATCTATCAGCCTCTAGCTCAATAACAATGTTTGCTTGTATTTTGCTTCAAACCATTAATTTGAAAATAACTACCTTGGTGTTCATGATATGATAGGGAATTATTTGCCCTGGGAACTTGCCAGCAAGAATTATAAAAAACCAAAGATGTATATTAGTTGAAGCTTGAAGAGGAGAACTAATGAGCAAGCAGGAGGAATATCTTCTCAACAGTTTGCCTCTCCTACCCTCTAGGGATTACAGAATAGCTGTGCTGACAGCTTTCCGGCATCTCTTGGATCCCCCAAAGGCCCTGGTGTTCTCATGGGTAAGTTTCAAATCAGCATCACGTTCTTTACTGATACAGCTACAGTTGTTCGTTGTATGATTCAGTGTTTTCTGCCTAGGGACTTGCCAAGGGCAACCTTCTTTCCTAGTGTTTGCTTCTTAAGCCCTCCTGGAAGATGTGAGACCTGCTCCCCAGATAACATGAGACTCTCTGAGGGGCTACACATCATTCCCATGGGCCTTTACTTCCACCTTCTCCCCACTTTCATCCATTGAGCTACTGATGATTTTCTAAACTGCTTCCTTGAACTCCATCCTTCTCTTGATGGAGAATCTATATTCTACAGATATCTTTGACACTTGTGGAAGATTGTCCCCTCCCTCACTCTACGGGGTCCTCTGAAATATATTCTCCCATGAGTACTCTCCAAATGTAGTGCAATCTCTATCTTTCTGACCCAGGGGGAGCTGAAAAAGAACTGTCTGAACAGTAGGAGAAAGGCTTATGTGTGTGAACCTTAGTGATTTGACCTAAAGATGCCCAAATCTGAGGCTTTGTGTCTAGCCTCAACCCTGGATGCAGTGGTACCTCTCTCACTCCCTCTGATGGCAATGGATTGGGCCCCAAGCTGTTCCACATCTTTGGGTTACTCTAGCCATTTTCTTCCATTGATGATACAACCAGGCAGCTCATCTGGGATCCTCTCAAGGATTGATTATATTTCAGTGTGCAGAGTTTTAAGAGCAAACTGGGAATGGATCTGCCACTCACTCTACCTTTGCACTAAAATGATGATGATGATGTTGATGTTGTTATTGATGATGATGATGATGATAACAATAATAATAATTCTAAAGGCTTCCTAGAAAAAAGTCTGAGGAATCTCTGTCCTGAGGTCAGTTGTTCCTATGTACAGGCTGATATCTACCCACTAGAAATCAATATGATAGAGTTCTAATTCCTAATACTTTATAATGCAACTGTGTTCAAAATAGTGTCTTTATCAATGTAATCAAGTAAAATGTAATCATTAAGCTATGTCCCAACCTAATATGGCTGATATCCTTCAACATGGAAGGAACATTTGGTGACCTATTCACATACAGGAACAATGGCATGTGGATATGGTTATGACTAGGGAAAGAAACCTAGAACAGAAACTTGGCTTGTAGGCCTCAGAAAGAATGAGCCTGCTGCCACTGATGTTAGCCTTCTCTCCAGTCTGTGAAACAGAAGATTTCTTTTGTTTAAGGCCACATGCTTTCATGTGACAGCCCAGCAAATTAATATACTTCTCCTCATTTATCACTTGATAATTGGTCATTATGTGCAAAGGATGAAGGTTCTCTGAACTCATGGAACTTGTCGTCCAATAGGATACGAAATTATTCTTCAGAAAAGTTAAAAAATAAAAAAAAGGTAAAACTGCAAGTAAGGGGACAATGGTAAAGACATCATTTCTTGCTCTCTAAGCTTTTGTATTAGCAGGCAGGGTCTGGCTCCACTTGAGGAGTTAGTAATGGGCTGAAATTAGAAAACCTAGGAAGCCTACAGTAGATAAGAGAAAGAAATAACACAAAGCCTTTGCTCAGACTCCTCAGACTCTCACTTAGCTCTCAAACAGGCCTGCGACTTCTCATAGGCAACATGTAAGTGTCATTTAGTCATTGCTAGCTGTGAAAGGACATTATTAGAAGAACTTCACTAAAGGAAGGTAAGCTGAGAATGGGAGGAGGAGCTCCAAAGAGAAAGGCAATAAGGATACTAGTCAGAGCAATAGGTCCAAACACTGCTCTAAGTTCATTCCTCCCCAAGCCCAAGATAGGCACACTAAAGCAGCACAGGTACTATGTGGCAGGCCGTAACGAGGCTAGTCTTGGTTCAACTTGCCTGCCATCTCAACACTTCACTGTTCTGGGTCTCCTTTTTTCTCATTTGCATAATGTGGATAATAACTAGCTTCCTATGACTGAGCACAACTGAAGGATACAGCACTAGAGAAATGTTCTAGAAATCATAATACAAGGCAAGCCCGAGGAACTCCCTGAGCAGAGGATGATTCCTATCAGTGCTAAGGCTAGATAGAGTCATGACAAAGCAGGAGCCAATGATCAGTGACTGGTTCCCTCTCAAAGGCACCAAGGAACTATTCCCTAACCTGTCCCCAGCACAAACTGCTCCAAGTCTACCACTTCTGGCCATGTGACTGTGTTTCCTTACTGCTTTTCAAGGACTATAATTTATGGCTTGACAAACTCTGACTTCTTTGTAGTGGAGCCATTGTGTTTGTTAGCATAATCATTTCTCAGAAAAGATGTCAATAGAACCAAGGAGTGAAACATACCCCCCCCACACACACAACTGCAACTGCTAAATAATTTCTGGAATGAGTTGTCAGGAACCTTTTATTTACTGATTTCACGCATTTCATTTATTTCTGGCACGGGGCCAACCTTCCTGACAGTTAAGATTTATTGATTTAATTGCCTAGGGTAACCATGCAATAAAATCATCTCAAAGATAAATTTTCATGGCACTGTGCAGTGTGGAGGTAATTTTTCAAATGCTATGGCTATATTTCTGCAGGTTACAGGTGCAAAATTTGCTTAAAGCAGGGATGTCTCATTATTGCAGCTCAGAAACATTGGGGGCCAGCTCTTTGGTGGAAAATAGTTTAGAAGGAAGATAGAACATAGCAGAGACAGAATGGAAACAGGAGAGAGGGAGGAGGGAGAGAGAAAGGAGACATGGCCCTTTCAGGAAATAAATGATATTTCCTTAATTGGTTCATATATTCAATGCCCATGAGAAAATGGGGCTTCACTTTAATTAGGAGTGGGCTTGGAGGTTATTTACAGTGTTCTGTGGAATCATTTGTTTCCAGCTGTGCTATGCTTTGTAATGCATGAGCCTCACAAGGTAGATGATTGCCACTTGTGACATTCGAGTTTATTGCTTCTTTAGATCTTTTTATTTACCCTGTTAAAGTGCTCATTATGGCTCTGAACAACAGGTAAATGAAAAATTCTGATTAACTCCCAGGTTAATGGTAACATTTGGGGAAGTCAGAAATAGCATAAACTTTTAACAATGTGAAATCTTTTCTTATCTCTCTTGATTTATTTTACAGTGTTTTTGCTTTGATTGCAGGATTCAGATGGTGCCGTTTAATAGCTTATTAAACTTGCAGCCTAGCAGGTTTGCTGTTTGGATACAATTTTATTTTTGCTCAGGTGTAAACTTTTGGAACAGGCAGGGATATTTTTTTTCTCCTTATTGAATTCCAGTTTCTAGAATCAGCCTGATTTTCTCAGATGTCCTTTGTGCAACAAGGGACTGAGGGACTGAGTACACAGGAGCTGGCCTGAGACTGTTGCATTTGAAATGTCATTCTTGTCCATGTGGGAGAATGGTGTCAATCTGGCATGGGAGGAAACTGTAGAATTTTTGGATGAACCTAAGTGATGAGCTCAATACCATGTATCAGGCAAGTGGAACCTTGGGGGAAGTTCAGATAGAGTTACTAAATGCAAGTTGCAAATGTAGGGGCAGATTTTCCCACTTTATTTCTATCCATCCTGTCCTATTTGCATTCATCACTGCCTTCCAGCCTTCTTGTACCCGAACAACTTGTCCATGTTTGTACTTCAGTTTCTTTGTTTATGTTAAAAAGATCTGTGTTTTTAAATGTTGCTTCGTCAGCACTGATACACTGGGACTCCAGGACATGTGTATATCTAGCCAGGCTCATTTCTACATCTTAGACAGGAATACAAGGGAACCATCTTTCCCTTGCACATTGTGATAGACCTCTGGAGTCCAAATATTCACAAACTCCAATGGCTCAGGTACACTTTGTCCAGTGTTTTCTGGCTATGTCATAACAGCATAGTCTCTGCCAGTGGAGTGTGTTGAGTGTTTTGTTCGTTTTGTTTCTTAATTTATTTTAGATAACAGGTTTTGATTTATAAAAGTATGGGAAAGTGAGACTAGGCATTGACTGATGGAATCACAATGTTGGTGAAGCAGGATGGGTCAAGTTACCCCTACTGACCTCCTGTCCCGAGGATATATCCATGGCAATGTGTCCAAGGCTCAGTGCCAAGAATGGTACTGGGGACAGGCTCTGGGTCTACATATTCTCTCATCCCACCAAAATATGTGGAGAAGAATCTATTACTATCAGTGTTTAATGTGGAAACAATGTGAAAAGCAATGTGACTGCATGATGGTTGAATTGATCAGATCTAAACATAGTTCAGGTGGTCTGACTGGCACTTGACTGGCAAGCTGCAAGACCAGGAGCATTCGGCCTTGGAATTGCTCCTGTTTTTTGTTTCTACTCTTGCCAAAATCAATACATTCTGTCTACACACCAACTATCTTTTAAAGATGTAAATCTTATTATGTCATTTTCAATTTAAAATCATTCAAAAGCTTGCTATCACTCAAGAAATCCTCCTGTGATTTGACAAGTCCTGCATGACCCTATTTCTGCCCTGCTATTCAGATATCTGTTGCTTCTCCATGCAATTTCTAACCTCTAGAAAGCTTCAGTGAATGGGCCGGCAATCAATCAACATGAGTTCTCAAAATAAACACACATACACACACAATGTTTACTTTGCTTTTCTTCTATCCACAATCATTTATATACAATCTATTAAAAGTCTTGCCAGTTTTATCTTTAAAATAGATCAATAAACCATCTCTTCCTTTCATTGTCCCCTATATTCACCATGAACTTAGACACCTGCTTCTTTTACTAGCATATTAATATTTAAAAGACTCCAAGAAAGTCCCTGGAGGAAAGCTATAAACCTACTGTTAGTTCTCAGGTACCTACAGATATTTAACTATGACTGTTGTTTAAAAACTATTAACACCATTAATCTATCATCCACTTCTGAGTGCTTTCTTTGTGCTGTGAGTAGTTTAGGTGTTGAGAATACACAATTGAAACAAAAAGACAAAAATGTCTTTGCTCTTACAGAACTCACAGCAGTGAAAAAGATAGGCAATACACAATATAAACTCATATATCTAGAACATCAGGTAGTAACTGCTGCTAAAGTAGGTCAAGAGGATGACTGGGGAGAGGATCAAATGAAAAAGAAAAGGAGGGTTGGCCCGACATACAAGTACAGACTGTCCACCCACTGAGATAGAAGGGAAGGCTATGAACATTGGCACACACATCTTAGAATGAAATGTTCCAGTGTTCCAGGAAACATTTTTCACAAAATTCAAACTAAAATATTTAACCCTAGAAACTCCATGTTCCACCTGTCTCTCACTGTATTGTAGCTTTTGCCAGCATCCCTCACCTCTGTAAGCAGCATGCATACACCTCACTACTCTAGCCATCTCCAACTGCCTCGTGTCTTATCTAGTATACATCTCTCGTACTGTTTCCTCATCTTTTTTAGGTGTTTGGTACTCCTCATCTCCTTTTAAATTATCAGAATGCTTTGCTTGAGGTGATACCTTTCTTGTTGCCTAGTCACCCCATCCTGTCCCAAAAGCTGCTCTTTTGCCCATACCTTTCAAAAGAGAAAATTATGCCTCTCCAGAAGGTTTCCCAGATTAGCAGACCATTAGATCTCATTTAGAGAAAAAAATACTATCTTAAGACTTCTGTCCATCCCAAACTTCATTCAGAGACATGTAAATGTTAGAACTGCCTTGCTCTCTCTTGTACTGTAAATTCTGAGAGTGACAACTCAACCTAAACTAGTGCATAAAGGTCTAGTCCCTTATTGCTTGGCCACAATGAATGGGCAAATGAGAATAGCCAGTCCTAAGCAAATAAGACAATGACCAAGAAGGGCTAGTTAATGTCACAAGAAGACTCCCAGAACATAATGACAAGTCAGAAAGAGACCAACCTCCCATGAAGATTTCTAAAAATTTGTTCAGATTCAGTTAGTCTACAGTGAAAGATGGAAAGATCAATGTCTTCCTCATATGGAAAACATTAAGATTATAAAGCAGGAAGTTCATGCTGAGGAGGATATTAAAAATCACACACTCATGTTAATTTGGAAACAGTCAGTTGGAAGAATGTGCAGGAATTGGGTTAATCTGGCAATGCTCCCTGGCGTAGATTGCTGGGGGCATATTTCTCAATTGATCAAATTCCTGCGGGCGTCAGACAGTCTTCTATTGCTGCCCTATCAAACAGCAACTCAAATTCCAAGTGTGCCAATGTCTTTATGGCTCTGCTCTAACATTTCAAAGTCCACTGGAACATTCATGACTTTAATTACAAAATTCTCATTATCAGGGTTCCAGGCTTTCAAATGGCAGAACCTGGAACCACTAAGTCCCACTGTAGCTACCTATGTGTACATGTACAGAAGGAACCACAAGCTTCCCTGCTTATCTGTGCAGGCCATTTACTAATATATTCTGTCTGGTATGTACTACTGTGACAACTACACAGTCAACACAACACATGTAAATTAAAGCCAGAAAGAATCAAATAAGAATTGCCAGGTCCAACATAAAGTCTATCCTGATGCTGATTCCACTAGTTTGTTACTGCCTTTATGAGCCTGGTTAGTATTAATGTTGGTGTCATTTTCATGAACTCAAGGAAAATACCTCATTTAGTTTTCCTCTTTCTGTAGCAGGCCCTCTCCAAGGCATCCATGTGCAGCCTGGGCAATTGCATTAGTTTGGGAGAGGCATAAGCTCTCAGATCTAATCCAACCATCATATAGTTTAAAAAACTTGACCTGGTCTTCAATTCTCATGATTTCTCTCTACAAATCTAGATTTAGGTTGGATGAAAGTATTTCAAGCCGGGCGGTGGTGGCGCACGCCTTTAATCCCAGCACTTGGGAGGCAGAGGCAGGTGGATTTCTGAGTTCGAGGCCAGCCTGGTCTACAGAGTGAGTTCCAGGACAGCCAGGGCTACACAGAGAAACCCTGTCTCAAAAAACCAAAAAAAAAAAAAAAGAAAGAAAGTATTTCAAATTTGTTCAATATGCATTTTAACATAATTTCCCCATAGTTGCAAATATTCTTATGTGATTAAAATAAAAATCCCAAAAAGAAAAGAGTTTTAAAATAATGATAAATATAAGTATCTGAAAATATATCAATGAAATTTGTGTATTTGGATATAAAATAATTTGTCTTGCATGTCGAAAGGCTCTTTTAAATAGTCATTATTTTATAGCATTGTGCATTTGAGCACTTAGAGCACACAAATGAAACTTTTCATTACAAAATACTGTAAAGATTTGAAAAAAAAAATGTCACCACAGATCTGACAGGTTGAACAGGAATGTCTTTTTAAAATCAGGAAACTGTCAAGCTTACTGTGAGTATAGGGGTCCAAGTTTTTAAAAATTCACACTTTTCCCTGAACATTCAGTTTTTTATCATTGAAAACAATCTTCGCCCATTGTTTTCCCTGAGGTGGCAGACTTAGTTTGTTCTTTTTAAAGAAAATGTCAGTAAATACTCAAGTTGAAACTCTCACCGTATTTCCTGTTTCTTTAAAGTGAAAATGGGATTTGAGAACAATGAAGCAGCCAGTTCATCTCACAATCATTTACACCTGTGCTGCTCCTCCAGCACTCTACAGCAGAAGAGCTTTACACAGTTCCCATTTTCATGACAGATTTAGGACGCTAATGCACCAAGTTTGAGGTTTAGTTGAATTAATACTTGTTTTTCTACATTATCAAGGGCATTTTTAATTGCAACTGATTTTGTTGTTGTTTGTTGTTGTTGTAACTGCTCATGTTTGGCAGTGAAAAGGCAAAAACTAGCACAACTTAGTGTTATTGTGTGAACTGCCCCCAGTCCTAGTGAAATGACCCATTGTGGCTTTCATATTGTGCATGCAGGTGTCAACTTCTAGAAAAGGCCAACAGTGTCAGTTACCACCTCACAGACTCCCTAAGAGCTCTAGAAAAAAACTATAAGACTGTGGGTCACCCTTCCTTCATGTCACCATTGTACTGTAGTTTTCCACCACTGCTTTTAAAGCTCCCTCCAGACCCTTTTATGCATAGAATTGCATCTTTCACTAACTAGACAAACCTTCCAGGCTGAAAGCTGTCAGAAAGGAATTCTGTCCATCGCTGTATTCCTGTCACCTGGTGTTTCATGATACATGGTAGGCCTTTAATATTTGCTGAACAAATGAAAGGTTTGGGAGGAGAGCTGAACATGAGGAATATGACAAGGTTCACTAAGAGGTAGTCACTTAGCTCTGCACCCCATTTGTCCATTGTCCTGGTTCCTGTATGTGTAGGGATGGGTTATATCTCTTTTGAAACACTTTTACTTTCAGAGATAAGCAAAAGCTGCATTTACAGAGCCCCTCTGCAGGGAGTATTGGCAGACGTCCTCAAATTGCCCACTAAATGGGAGCTCAGTTGGAAACGTGAAAATCCCACTCTTTTTCTTGCAAAGACCATTTCACTTTTCATTTTAAGATACTTACTATGCTGGCCTAATGAGGTCTATTGATGGAGGAAATGGCACTAGCAGGCCCCTCAGGGAGAGAAAGCTGTTCCTGAAGGGCAGGTTGTAGTGAACAGGAATGAGGCATAGCAAATAGCTCTTCTGAGACACTTGTATAGAAACCCTTGCATGACAGTCACAACTAAAAACAAATCTTACATTTGAAGGGACATTCACACAGGTCATAGAAGAAAGAGAAGTTGTGTACAAGAGAGACAGTAACCTACAGGAAGTTTTTCTCTTGTGTTTAGTGGAACATGTCATGTGATTGGATGCATTGATCACAAGACTCTTCTACAACATTCCCTGTGACATAGCACAGTATGTGGCTAGTAGTTCAATTAAATAAGTGAATTAATGAATAAACTAGTGAATGCCAAGTGCTACATAACTAACTCCATGAACACATGTTTCTGTATCAGGGATCTACTCACTGTGTACATCCTCCTTACTTCCTTGAGTTTTACTGTACTACACTCTTTTGTGAACCTTGTTCTCACCCTATGGACTTTGATCTACCCATCCTAGGCCAGAATCCTCATCCTTACCCTGTCCAGGTCCTGACTCCACTTACCATGAAGACATGAACTTAGATAAATCATCTCCATCTTACACTATGAAATAAAGATTAATGATGGTGACTGTCAAGATGGTTTAATGGTTAAAGGTATTCACCACCAAGCTTGAAAACCCAACTTTAGTACCTAGAACCCACATAGTGGAATCAAGAATCAATCTCTGTAGTAAAGCTTGAGGTCAGGGATGGTGATTCCCGAAGTTCTTTTATTGTTGAGAATAGTTCTTGCTATCCTGGGTTTTTTGTTATTCCAAATGAATTTGCAAATTGCTCTTTCTATCTCTATGAAGAATAGAGTTGGAATTTTGATGGGGATTGCATTAAATCTGTAGATTGCTTTCAGCAAGATGGCCATTTTTACTATATTAATCCTGCCAATCTATGAGCATGGGAGATCTTTCCATCTTCTGAGATTTTCTTTGAGTTCTTTCTTCAGAGACTTGGAGTTCTTGTCATACAGATCTTTCACTTGCTTGGTTGGATTTACACCAAGATATTTTATATTGTTTGTGACGATTGTGAAGGGTGTCATTTCCCTAATTTCTTTCTGTCTGTTTACCCTTTGAGTAGAGGAAGGCTACTGGTTTGTTTGAGTTGATTTTATATCCAGCCACTTTGCTGAAGTTGTTTATCAGGTTTAGGAGTTCTCTGGTGGAGGTTTTGGGGTCACTGAAGTATACTATCATATCATCTGCAAATAGTGATATTTTGACTTTGTCCTTTCCTATTTGTATCCCTTTGACTTCCTTTTGTTGTCTAATTGTTCTGGCTAGGACTTCTAGTACTATATTGAATAAAAACTGTGTGGTATTGGTACAGAGACAGGCAAGAAGATCAATGGACTAGGACTGAACACCCAAAAATCAACCCACGCATCTATGGTCACTTGATCTTAGACAAAGGAGCTAAAATCATCCAATGGAAAAAAGACAGCATTTTCAACAAATGGTACTGGTTCAACTGGAGGATAGCATGTAGAAGAATAAAAATTGATCCATTCTTATATCCTTGTACAAAGCTCAAGTCCAAGTGGATAAAGGACCTTCACATAAAACCAGTTACACTGAAACTAATAGAAGAGAAGGTGGGGAAGAACCTTGAATACCTGGGCACAGGGGAAAAGTTCCTGAACAGAAGAACACCAGTGGCTTATGCTCTAAAATCAAGAATTGACAAATGGGACCTCATAAAATTGCAAAGCTTCTGTAAGGCAAAGGACATTGTTAATAGGACAAAATGGCAACCAACAGATTAGGAAAAGATCTTTACCAATCCTACATCTGATAGAGGGCTAATATCCAATATATACAAAGATCTCAAGAAATTAGACTCCAGACAACCAAATAACCCTGTTAAAAATGGGGTACGGAGCTAAACAAAGAATTCTCAACTGAGGAAATTTGAATAGCCAAAAAGCAGCTAAGGAAATGTTCAACGTCCTTAGTCATCAGGGAAACGCAAATCAAGACAACCCTGAGATTCCACCTCACACCAGTAAGAATTACTAAGATCAAAAACTCAGGTGATAGTAGATGCTGGCCAGGATGTGGAGAAAGAGGAACACTCCTCCATTGTTGGTGGGATTGCAAGCTGGTACAGCCACTCTGGAAATCAGTCTGGCAGTTACTCAGAAAATTGGATATAGCATTTCCTGAGGACCCAGCTATACCACTCCTGGGTATATACCCAGAAGATGCTCCAACATATCACAGGACATATGCTCCACTATGTTCATAGCAGACTTATTTATAATAGTCAGAAGCTAGAAAGAACCCAAATATCCTTCAACAGAAGAATGGATACAGAAAATGTGGTACATTTACACAATGGTGTACCACTCAGCTATTAAAAACAATGAATTCGAGAATTCTTAGGCAAATGGATGGAACTAGAAAATATCATCCTGAGTGAGGTAACCCAAGCACAAAGGAACACACATGGTATGCACTCACTGATAAATTAGTAACCTTCCTTTATATAAATGATAAGCAGGCTGAGAATGAAATTAGGGAAACAACTCCCTTCACAATAGTCACAAATAATATAAAATATCTTGGGGTAACTCTAACCAAACAAGTGAAAGATCTATAAGACAATAACTTCAAGTCTCTCAAGAAAAAAATTGAACAAGATCTCAGAAAATGGAGAGATCTTTCATGCTCATGGATTGGCAGAATTAGTATAGTTAAAAATGGTCATCCTATCAAAGGCAATCTACAGATTCAATGCAATCCACATCAGAATCCCAATATAATGCTTCAAAGACATGGAAAGAGCAATTATCTGGAAAGACAAAAAACCCAGAAGAGCAAAAACAATTCATAACAATAAAAGAACAGCTGGGGGAATCACTACCCCTGACCTCAAGCTTTACTATAGAGCAATAGTGATAAAAATTGCATGTTGGTACAGAGACAGACACGTTGATCAATGGAATAGAATTGAAGACCCAGAAATAAAATCACACACTTATGAACACTTGGTCTTTGACAAAGATGTCAAAAGTGTACAATGGACAAAAGAAACCATCTTCAATAAATGGTGCTGGTCTAACTGGCTGTCTGTATGTAGAAAAATGAAAATAGACCCATATTTGCCACCTTTCACAAAGCTCAAGTCCAAATGGATCAAGGATCTCAACATAAAACAAGATAACTGAATCTAATAGAAGAGAAAGCAGGAAAGAGCCTTGAAGTCATTGGCACAAGGGAAATTTCCTAAACAGAACTCCAATGGCTCATGCTCTAATATCAAGAACTGATAAATGGGAACTCATGAAACTGGAAAGCTTCTGCAAGGCAAAGGACATAGTAAGACAAATCAGCAACATACAGATTGGGGAAAAAAAAAAACTTGTAAAGAACTCAAGAAGCTAACTACCAAAAAACCAAACAACCCAATTAAAAAATGGAGTAGAGAACTAAATCAAATGCTGGTGATAGCAGATGCTGGAGAGGATGTGGAGAAAGAGGAACACTCCCCCATTGTTGGTGGATTGCAAGATGGTGCAACCACTATGGAAAACAGTCTGGCGGTTCCTCAGAAAATTGGACATCACTACCTGAGGACCCAGCTATACCACTCCTGGGTATATATATCCAGAAGATGCTCTAACACATAACAAGGACATATGCTCCACTATGTTCATAGCAGCTTTATTTATAATAGCCAGAAACTGGAAAGAACCCAGATGCCCTTCAACAGAGGAATGGATACAAAAAATGTGGTACATTTACACAATGGAATATTACTCAGCTATTAAAAACAATGAATTTGATAAATTCTTATATAAATGGATGGAACTAGAAAATATCATCCTGAGTGAGGTAACCCAATCACAAAAGAACATACATGGTATTCACTCACTGATTATTGGATTTTAGCCCAGAAGCTTGAAATACCCAAGATTCAACTCACAGACCACATAAAGCTCATGAAGAATGAAGACCAAGTTGGGGGGGGGGGCTACAGTCCCTCTTAGAGGAAGTAACAAAAAACTCAAGGGAACAAATATGGATGCAAAGTGCAGGACAGAAACTGAAGGAGGGGCCGTCTGCAGACCATTCCACCTGGGTATCCATCCCATGTGCAATCACCAAAGGTAGATGCTGATGTGGGTGTCAGGAGGTGCATGCTGACAGGAGCCTAACATAACTGTCTCCTTAGAGGTCTGCAAGAGTCTGACATATTCAGAGGCAGATGGTCACAGCTAACCATTAAACTGATCATGGGGTTCCCAACAGAGAAGATAGAGTGAAGACTGAAGGAGTTGAAAGGGGACGGGACCCCATGAGGAGAGCAACAATCCCAACCAACCAGAGACCCCAGGGTCTAAACCACCAGCCTGGGAGCACTTAGGGAGGGACCCATGGCTCCAGCTATATATGCAAGGGAGCTATATATAAGTAGGAGAAGAGATCCTTGGTCCCATGAAGGCTGGACATCGTGGGGAGTGGTATTCGAGGGTGGGGAGGTGAGGTACGGGGAGGGTGGGTGTGGGTATACCCTCATAGAGGCAGGAGGAGGGGGGAAGGGATAGGGAGTTCCTGGGAGGGGGGAAGGGAAGTGGGTAAGGGAAAACATCTGAAATGTAAATAAAAGTTCCAATAAAAAAAAAAAAAGAATTCACAACAGAGGAATCTTGAATGGCTGAGAAGCACCTAAGGAAATGTTCAAAGTCCTTAGTGATCTGAGAATTGCAAATCAAAACGACCTGAGAGTCTACCTTACACCAATCAGAATGGCTAGGAACAAAACCTCAGGTGACAACACATGTTGGCAAGGATGTGGAGAAGAGGAACACTCCTCCATTGCTGGTGGGATTGCAAACTTGTACAACCACTGTGGAAATCAATCTGGAGGTTCCACAGAATATTGGAAATAGATCTACCTGAAGACCCAGCAATACCACTCTTGGGCATATACCCAAAAGATGCCTCACCATGCCACAGAGGCATGTGTTCCACTATGTTCATAGCGGCCTTATTTGTGTTAGCCAGAAGCTGGAAACAACCTAGATGTTCCATGACAGAAGAATGGATACAGAAAATGTGGTTCATTTACACAATGGAATCAAGTAAAGATTTTTCTATTGATGCTTGTTTAAATGACATGTTCAATGGGAATATGTATGACAAAATTCACAAGCATGCCTGATATTTCAGTCGACCTGACAGAGAAAGAAGGGGCACTGAGATGGTATCTTGCTCTGCCACAAGTACATGTGCAGGTCCTGGAAGGGTTTGGGCCCCACATCTTGCTGCTCAGAGCATAACTGCTTATTTATTTATTTATTTATTTATTTATTTATTTATTTATTTATTTATTTATTTATTGTTCACTACGGGTGACTAGCATGGAAAAGAAACATCAGTGCTGTCACTTACACTGTCAAGACCCTTCAGCAGCAACTCATACTGAGACCATCTAAAACTTCTTACTTCTGCATGTGTCTGTGTGGTTAACTTCTAATTAGAAAGAAGATAGTTACTACCAAGGTAGGCATGCCTCTATTGCAGCATTAGGGTTATACTGCAATGCTGGTTGCTGTTGTGGTTCATAGGCATCACAGCTGGGTAGGACTGTTGGTTGGCTCCTCTAGAAGTTTCCATGATGCCTTCACCATCAATAATTAAAGAAAAACAGGTAACAGATGTGCAAGGAAGGACATGGAAGAGGTTTGGAGGAAGAAAGGGAAGGTGAAATGGTGACACTATATTATAATCTCAAAAAATTAAATTATTTAAAAACTGAATTCAATATTTTTTGGAGTGTTCAGGCTCTCCAAATAGTCTTCTAACACTTATTTTATTAGCAAACTCATTAAAGCTGAAAGAAGTTATGATTCAGTGGGACTCTAGCTGGTGAAGATATCAAAATGCCCAGAGGCTGTAGGTTAAAAAAGAACCAGCAAAAACAGATGAGTTTGTCTGTGGAACGCTGTATGTTTTTTTATCTATGCTCTGAAAAACTGATTCTTTACTTCTTGGTCCTGACAGCTGAGTCTAACTTCTCCACGAAGTCCCCAAAATTCTAAGGGCCATGGTAAAACTAGAGGATCTAGGACTATGACTCTTAACTGTGTGAGCAAGCGGAAGAATGGAAGTTGGGAGAGAGATATTAAGTTTGATTTGTATTCCCTGGTTGTGTTAGGTCAAAGTTTGATTGCCTACATGATGTCCCTCTCCTTCACAGTTGTTAGTTATTGTTCTATGAAATATTCCATATAGATAAATCACTAATAATAGCTGATGCCGATTTAATGGAGGAATTTTCATAAGGAACAGAGATTTTTGAGATGCAACAGTATTTATATAAAGCACATTGACGTTTTTTAGTGGTTGACAGCATACATAATGAGTGGTTTCCAGATTTATAGGATACAGAATTGTAAGAGCAAAAAGACAATGAAGAGCATTAAGAACACTAAATTGATCTGAAATCTTCAAGAACTCTGAAGTTTCAGTCAGACTATAGCTATTAATGTCCCCCCAGCAATTAATGCTGGAATTTCCAACATCAGCCATCATGCTTTAGAAAACAATACAAAGTAGATTTCAGTTTTAGTTGTTTTAATAAGAGAAATTCATCTCAATAGGAAATACTTTGGCTTTACTCTACTACTGGGAGTTTTCAGCAAATTTGATCTCTTCTTTTGTGGTTACCCAGCTATCAAGGGCCAAAAAACATTGCACAGTTAAGTGATGGAATCATGTCAGCACGACAAACAGAGACTCAACCATCAACTGGATTGTCAGCTTCTACATATATCACTAGTGCCCAAGAAGATTAAAAGACCAGTAGCTACTCATTTGTACATCCTTCTACACAGTCAAAGATAGTGTAGTTCAGTGGTGTCTATTTAGTAGGAACCAAAGATCACGCATCCACTAACTTCCTAATTTATTAACCATTTCCTGAAGCTGACTCTGTAATACACTGGTGCTACAGAAGGAGATAGTACTTTGTTGCACATTTAATACAAACAGTAGAAAGATTTATACATGAAGATGATCATAATCAGGTTTGAAGAGTACAAATAGAAATGAGCAATTATAGAATAATATGAGATGACATGACAAACATTGGAAACACAGCAAATTACAGAAACATATATCACTGCTTCAATGTTAAACATAATGACCCAAGTACATTCTCCCAAGAAAATAATTGGAGATTTCTAATCAAGGAGGCATTTATGGCTTATGATTTGAGTCATGGTCTATCATATTTCCCACTCTCCTTCCCTGTCTATTTTGGTTTAGGTATGAAATCATCCCCCAAAGGCATATGTATTCAAGTCTTGGTCTGCAACTGGTCCCCTTATTGTGAGAATGCTGAATCACGAGGCCTCTTAATTCATTAATGGACTATTTGCAGGTGATGACTGGTTAGCCGAGTAAGCACTAAAAGTATGTCATTGAAGAATACATCTTGCCCTGGATCCTTCCTGTTTGTTCTTTCCTGCTTAGTTGCCAATGGGGTTACAATCTTTCCTTTCCCATGATATACTACCTTCATAAGGCTCAGAAACACAACCAAGTGACTATGGACTGAACTTCCTGAAATAGTGAGTCAGTATAAATTGTCCCATGATTGGGGTCTCCCACTGTGAAAAGAGGTTAAAACAAACTGCTATTGACTGTATCTGGGATATAGCTTATATAAAACCCATCTAAGCTCATGGGAAAAAAACAGTTACCACTACCCAAATAACTCTTTGTCCAATCTACTAATGCCAATATACTTGTATTGTAATGTTCCAGTATCACAGAGGGGAAAGGAAGTCTATCCTAGACTTGAAGTCCAAGGACGTTATATAATTGCTTAATGAAAAATCACTAGGCAGAAACTTTCAAATAAGTAAATTTATAATCAAACTGACAAGGAAAGCATACTTCAGTAAATGGGCAAGTAATTATTAAATCATATAATAAAAAATAGTTGAAAATAGAAATTATCCCACCATCCATGTGTGTGTATGTGTGTATAAGAGATGAAAGTGAAACTCAATGTTGAAAATGTTTAAGCTAGAAATATGTGAAGGTAAAATTACTAAGTTGGGGCATAATATTTACAAATTAATCTAAAATAAGTTCATAAATACAGATATTAATGCACATGAATAAAAACAAAAAGGAGTAGTTCTAAGACCTAAAGAATTTATATGCATTAAGGAAATATTAGAAAGGTTATTGGTAGATAATTCCAAATTAAAAATAATACACAAATAATAGATTAAATTAATTACATGGCTAATACTATTTAAATTGTTGAAGGAAAGTAATAAAATTGGTAGAAAGCAATAGAAAGCATAAGAGAAGTATCTTCACAATCTAGAATAGGTCTTAGGGGGAAAGCCATAAAAAGAAGCAGCACAGCAGGATGGTGGCTCACACCTTTAATCCTAGCACTCAGAAAGAAGAGGAACATGGATTTCTATGTTTGAGGGCAGCCTGGTCTGCAGAGTGAATTCCAGGACAATCCGGGCTACACAGAGAAACCCTTTCTTGGAAAATCAAAGAGGAAAGACAAAGAAGAGGAGGGAGGAGGAGGAGGAGGAGTGGTAAGAGGAAGAGAAGGGGAAGGAAGAAGAGGAGGGAGAAGAGGAGAAAGCAGCAACAGCATTATAATCTGAACTATGATGAAATTCTCTTCATTTATAAAGAATTAAGAAAATGATAAATTAATAAACAAAGCAGCTCATATATTTGCAGCAAATGTAAATCATAAAGAACTTTTATCTAATATGACAATTTGAAATTTCCTGCCACTTAATACTAAAAATCCATTTTTACAAGAATGGAAAAAAGAACTTAGGGATTTTAGTCCATATGTCACTTTAATATTTTCCTTTATTGCTACTATGAGGAAAAAAATAGTGATGCAAACAAAAACTACATAATGTATTTTTAGACCTAAAAAAAACATGAAAACAAAACAAGATAAGATTGTGTGGATATAATTCTAAATGCATACCATGACCATCTGGGAAATATGATTACTAGTGATTTCCTTTTTAATAGTTTTATATTATAATCATGCATGCTTTTATAATAATAAAATATCTCTCTTAAAAAGAATGGCTGTAAATTAAGCAAACTCTCTTTATCCTTTTGAATCTTTGAAGGTTTGTCAATATGCTAGGGATACAGTTGATTCTATATAAAGAGATACTGTAAATGGACAGCTCTTCATCCTCTATTACCTCCTCCCCCAACTTTAGTTTGTAATTGTACCAGATGGACTGTTTTTTGCTGTGACATTAGTGTTGCTAAAACAATATTTTATGTCGTGTATTTTCTAGGGTCATGATAAAATTGTATTTCCCTCATTCTTCTTTAAAGTTCAATTTGACCCTGAAACTGGATATATCACCTGTAATTTTCTATGCAATTTGCTACATAATCTTCCATTTGGTAAGGTAAACATGAGATCACACACATTGATGCAGAACTTCTACCAGATTCAGTCTCTAAACATATGCAATTAACAGATCCTTTCTGCTAGTCCATGTTGAAAATATAGCATGAGTTAAAAATAATTGTTTGATGCATCACACTGAGATTGGGACGGCTTGTTACTACAGCATACAGTAGCCTGCCATCTTTGAAATATTTCCTTGGGAGTTCCTAAAAGAATTCTATCAAGTTTGAGCTTTGTTACTGATAAAACTCTGTCATTGTGCACTTTCTGAGGAATTAGATTTGCTTTGCTTTGACCAGCCAACAGGGAGAAGTCAGTAGATAGCAACAACCAGAGGAAGCTAACAAGATAAAACAAACAGTCAATGATGTATTAAGCCTAATCCTTAGCCATTCTTAGGGATTTGATTAACAAAGGAGAAAAATAATCAGCATTTCCTCAAAGTTTGTGGTTCAGTGTTTAACCTTCTACCATTGCCTAAATGTCACTTGAATCCAGCATGATCCTGAAAAACTTATCTAGACTGTAGGTTTTAGATAGCATTCGGCTATGGCTTCAATTGTCCATGTATAGAAGTTTAATCCCCATTATGAGGTATGAAGAGGGTGAAAATCCAATCTTAACTATAGTGCTTAGGGGAGAGGCTTTTAGGATGCAATTAGTGTTACCTGTTTAGCGGGGTGGAAAATATAAAGGCATGTATACCCTGTCTCTTGCCATACAATGTCTCATAAAACACTGAGACTCTGACAAGAAGAACACCATCAGATTTTGGCACTTGAACCTCTTTTCTTCATAGCATAACCCAGCCTTAGATAGGTTATTAGGGTAAAGCACGAGGACTAAGTCACTTGGAAAATATTGTGGATAAAATTCATTTTATTACCTTTTCTCATTGCTGTTGCCAAAATCCTCAGTCAAAAGTAACTTAAGATTTCTGATTTGTGTTTTTTGGTTTTTGCTGTTGTTTAGCTTACAGTTTGAGGATTTAAACTCCACCCTGATAGGGAAGGCATGTCAGCAGTGATATGGCAGGGAGGAGATGGTTACATGGGATCTGCACTGTCAGCTCACTTGCTCCTCCTTTTTCACTCCATAATAACCATCTCATGGGATGGTGCCACCCAAATTCAGAGTGAGTGTCCTCTTGATTTGATAAACCTTTCTGGAAACAGCCTGACATCCAGAGATTTGGTTCCATGGTGATACTAAATCTCATAAATTTGACAATGAAGAGTATTATATCATCTGTCTTAGTTTTATTTTTGTTACTGTGACAAAATATGCAGACAAGAATCAGCTTAGGGGAGAAAGGGGCTTGTTAACCTTAAAACTCCAGCACTGCAGAGGAGCCATGGTGGCAGGGACCTGAGTCAACTGGTTATACCATATCCACAAAGTCAGAGGCAGAAAGAAATAAATCTATTTATATTCACTTGATTGTGTATGCTCAGCTCAATTCCTCTACTCTTACCCAGTTCATGAAGCCATGCCTACATAATGGGCTGCCAACAGTGGCCTGAGTCTTTCTACCTCAATAACGTAAGACACATCCCTCCCCAGGCACTCCACAGGCCAACACAACATCCTTCATTGAGACTCTGTTCCTAGAACATTTTAGGTTTTGTAAAATTGACAATTGAAGCTAACCATTACACCATTGAATAAATGGTAAGTGAATAATTCTCTACATGAATAAATGTAGAACATCTCATACAGCAGTGATAATCTATATTATTGGGTGATTCAGATACAGAAATAAGGAAATAGAAATCAAGTGGCTATCTCTTCATGGAGGTATGGGGCCACTGTCAGCAGAATTTGCCATGAATCTACCTAATGATGACAAGAAAGATTTCACAAAATGACAGAGAAAGCCTTAGCTCAGGGACCAGGAAACTCAAGTCTATTGCCCCAAGTTATAGGAGGCTCACAGATAAGCAGTAAAGGACCCAAGAATGTTAAACACATAGGTTTGTTCCTTTAAAAGAAGGAATGCATAACCAGCTATCCTCCCAGAAGGCTGGGAGTGGTAGGTATGGTTAATAGCCTGGTAACCAGAGACCACACAGGAACCTTCCTCAGATACTAATTGTAAGCTTGCTTTTCTCACTCAAGGTATAGAACTCGTCTTTATGGAAGTTGTCACATGTACTTTACACAGAGTTTCAGTGTAGTCACATCCAACCTTTATTTAGATTACTTTTCACTTTATTTTAAACATAGGATTTAGTAAATTATCATCAGGAAAATGTTTACCAAGTTGTGCTCTTCTTAAACATACCTAAGGCCAACTACTCAGGGTCAGAGTCCTGAAGTTTTCATCAACACAGGCTACTTAACCATGTTGAACCAGACTGCCTTCTTGCCTCTTGTGACTCTGCTGGCCATGGTGGTCACAGAGACACACTGCACAAAGTCTATCTCTGATTTATAGTACAGTCTCACACAAGTTCACTGACTTATCTGTTAACCCATCTTTAAAGTGGGCCTCAAGACATTAACCTTTTATCTCATAGGAGCTAGAGGTTCATACAAATACATGATGTGCCACAGCTGAGCTTACTAGAGTTACTCAATAGAGAAGTAGGTTATGGAAGACAGGATAGAGACAGGTAGAAGTTGTATTTGACAAGGACATAGCCAATCTGTGGCTGACCCATCGATGATCTGGAAATATCTGTCTTGTAAATATTTTATTGTTGCTAGGGTTTTTAAATTTGTTTTTGTTTGTTTCCTGACAAAGTTAATAACTCAATACATCCAAAAAAAATATGTCTTCCTATTTTCCAAGTGATAGCTTTAAAGTCACCTGATAACATCTCCTTTAACTTTTTGCACTTTATAGAATTGCTATAGTACCCAAAGCTTCAGAAGCATTTGTTGCCATTATTTAGTCATAAGAAAACTCTCAGGATCCCTCATATTAAGGTCTTCTTTTCCTCAACACAAATGGCTAATTGCATTGAAATCCCAGAGGCAGTGCAAAGCAGAAGGGAAAGAGAGTATAAAAGAAAATTGCTTTAAATGGGCTAAATATACCAATGGAGGGAAAAAAGTAAATTTTTCTACAAGGCAAGTGCATCAATTAATCCTTTCAATGGGGAGATCTTACTTACGCTCTCGGCATTAGTCTGGAATATGTATTACAGAACTCTATTTACTCCTCTAATTAATATAAATGAGTTGTTACCATAGCAATTATTGCATTATATGATTCACATAAAACTCTGGCTATGCTTAGAGCCAGGGTCAACATTTTAAATCACTCTTGACTCATCATGAATCAAATGTCCCTTTCTGGATATTCCGATGTATGAAGGTTGAGCCTTTATTAGCAATAATGGAATGTAGAATTAATGTAGCAAATTTTATATTCTGAGTACTTTAACTATATTAACCAGATAAACTCTACAGCATGCCTTTTTAGAGTGTATCTCTCAAGCCTTTTATATGGTTAGTCAGAATGAAGGCTTGCAAGAGTATTCCCTGAGAGATAAGCACCATTCTTTTAAGATTTAGAATTGCAGATATATACGGTATTCAGAAAATAATATATCTTGCAGTAATCTACTACCCTAGACTCATAATCTTCCCATCTCTTCTTCCACAATGATCTCTGATCTTTGAACGAGGGTTGCAACACATATTCTCTATTTAGGGCTGAGGATATTGTAGTCTCTCATTCTCAAAACTTTCTCTATGTAAAAACACAATAGTTATTGAATTTAATTATTATATGCTAAGCACCCAAAGAACTGAGAAATAACTATACTATTGGGAATTGAAAAGAAGCATTTTATATATTCTTGTTTCAGAGCTAGAAATATCCACAGAAACCCAGCAAGAATAACATGAGATGGGGTAGATAATGAAGCAACCATAGATTCTGACTTTGGTTTTATAGTAACATCTTTTTCCTTTCTTTATTTTCACCTGTCTCTCTGTTTTTGAGACAGCATCTTGTAAACTTGTAATTTCTTTTGCCTCTGCCCTCTGAGTGAAGCGATTGCAGGTATGATGCACCATTCTGGGCAGTTTGTTGTTATTTATTTTTTTAATCAGCAGTGAGCAGTGCTTCTAGAAATAAAACATTCATCAAAAAAACTGAAATCCATAGTACAGAATTTTATTACTAATGATGTTATACTAATATATTATAACATAATAATATATTATTTTAATTATTATATTGATAATTGTATTATTATAGGCATGGCTTAAGAATTATTTTTATACCAAACTGGAACTCACAGTTGATTTTTTTTATAACCCTGGAGAAGATTCATGAGCATGTTAGAAGCTTGGAACATTCAAGTAAAGTACAAGAGGATAGGGATGAAGGCAGGGTGTATGGACCAATTGATCAGCCTGATTGTCTGGAGCAGGCTAGAGAAAAGCCAGACACAACACTGTACTCTCTACAGTACTCACCTCTCTGAAGGTTTTCTGAGGTCAACCATTCTTACATAGCTAAAACTACATTGTGCTTCATTAGGTAGGAAATTTGCTGTCCTATAGAGCTGGGCTACTGTACCTTTGAGACAGAAAAATCTGATCCTCTTTATGCTCCCTTCTACAACTATCACCAATCTAGACACAGTAGGTATGCTGAAGTACTGGCTTCATGGACATGTAAGCAAGTATCCAAGTTCAACACTGTGCCTGTGCCTGGCCTAGTGCTCTGTGGTCATTGTACAATTTTTAATAATTGTTTTTCAGATTTGTATTTTATAAGTCAAATTAGGTAGAATGATAGCTATGTAGCACCAACTCTGAGCACTTATGACACAACTCCCTATAATGAGTTCTCAGCCACCCATGTCTGACTTTAGTACTCCAGGTATCATCTGGCCTCTTCCTGCAACCACTGCTGTGACCATTAGTGGTCTTCCCTACCTAATAAAGACCCAAGCATCTAAGTCAGGTACTATAGAAGATCAGGGAGAAAACATAGAATTATATCCCATCAGCACTTATGCAGCAATCAGTCTCTGATCCACTGTGATTCACATATTAGGAGTGTCTTATAGTGGATATTGCATTCCACAGAGATCTGCCATATGCCATAAAAGGAAGTGGCTGGATGGGAAGAAACAGATGATATAAGACAGGATATACTGTGTATGTTTTAGAGCTTGTAAAAAGAAAGCTAGCATCTAGGAAGCATCAAGGGATCCTCTGGACATCTGTGAGAGTCTGTACTTATTTTCAAAGTTTGTGATTATGGCATTAAAAGTACATGAAGGTCACCAAGATACATTACAATGAAAAAATGTTAGATTTCTATAATTTCAAAATCACTTTCCCACTCACATTCAATGAACCTATATTTTGCTCTTAATTAAAAATATAATTGTTATTGTTAAATGATTATAATTATCATGTGTGCATAATGGAGAGGAAACAAGATATATGTATAAACCCTAAATAAAAACTTTGTGAAATGTACACCTTCTACATTTATGTGGGTTCTATGGATCAAAAGTAGGTTGTCAGGCTTTGAGTGACAAGTGCCTTAACTCTCTGAGCCCTCTGACCATCTCACCAACATATATATATATATATGTATTTTATTTTATTTTATTTTATTTTTTATTGGAATTTTTTTTACATTTCAGATGTTCTCTCCTTACCCCATTTCCCCCCTCCCTCCAGGAACTCACTATCCCTTCCCCCTCCTCCTGCCTTCACATTGGTGTACCCCCACCCACCCTCCCCCATACCTCACCTCCCCAACCTCAAGTATCCCCCCCAAGACGTCCAGCCTTCATGGGACCAAGGATCTCTTCTCCCACTTATATATAGCTCCCTTGCATATATAGCTGGAGCCATGGGTCCCTCCCTAAGCTCTCCCAGGCTGGTGGGTTAGACCCTGGGGGCACTGTTGGTTAGGATTGTTGCTTTCCTCATGGTGTCGCGAATCCTCTCAACTCCTTCAGCCTTCACTCTATCTTCTCCATTGGGAACCCCATGATCAGTTTAATGGTTAGCTGTGAGCCTCTGCCTCTGAGTATGTCAGACTCTTGCAGACTTCTAAGGAGACAGCTATATCAGGCTCCTGTCAGTATGTACATCCTGACATCCACATCAAACTCTACCTTTGGTGACTGCACATAGGATGGATATCCAGGTGGAATGGTCTGTAGACGGCCCCTCCTTCAGTTTCTGTCCTGCACTGTGTTTCCATATTTGCACCCTTGAGTATTTTGTTACTCCTTCTAAGAAGGACTGAAGCCCCCCTAATTGGTCATCATTCTTCATGAGTTTTATGTGGTCTGTGAGTTGAATCTTGGGTATTTCAGGCTTCTAGGCTAAAATCCAATAATCAGTGAGTGAATACCATGTATGTTCTTTTGTGATTGGGTTACTTCACTCAGGATGATATTTTCTAGTTCCACCCATTTATATTAGAATTTATCAAATTCATTGTTTTAATAGCTGAGTAATATTCCATTGTGTAAATGTACCACATTTTTTGTATCCATTCCTCTGTTGAAGGGCATCTGGGTTCTTTCCAGTTTCTGGCTATTATAAATAAAGCTGCTATGAACATAGTGGAGAATATGTCCTTGTTATGTGTTAGAGCATCTTCTGGGTATATACCCAGGAGTGGTATAGCTGGGTCCTCAGGTAGTGATATGCCCAATTTTCTGAGGAACCGCCAGACTGTTTTCCAGAGTGGTTGCACCATCTTGCAATCCCACCAACAATGGAGGAGTGTTCCTCTTTCTCCACATCCTCGCCAGCATCTGCTATCACCTGACTTTTTTTATTTTAGCCATTCTGACTGGTGTGAGATGGAATCTCAGGGTTGTTTTGATTTGCATTTCCCTGATGACCAAGGATGCTGAACATTTCTTTAGGTGCTTCTCGGCCATTCACATTTCCTCAGTTGAGAATTCTTTGTTTAGCTCCATACCCCATTTTTTAATAGGGTAATTTGGTGATCTAGAGTCTAATTTCTTGAGTTCTTTGTATATATTGGATAGTAGTCCTCTATTGGATGTGGGATTGGTAAAGATATTTTCCTAATCTGTTGGTTGCCATTTTGTCCTATTGACAGTGTCCTTTGCCTTACAGAAACTTTGCAATTTTATGAAGTTCCATTTGTCAATTCTTGATCTTAGAGCATAGGCCATTGGTGTTGTGTTCAGGAACTTTTCCCCTGTGCCTAGGTATTCGAGGGTCTTCCCCACCTTCTCTTCTATTAGTTTCAGTGTGTCTGGTTTTATGTGAAGGTCCTTTATCCACTTGGACTTGAGCTTTATACATGGAGATAAGAATGGATCGATTTGCATTCTTCTGCATGCTGTCCTCCAGTTGAACCAGCACCATTTGTTGAAAATGCTGTCCTTGTTCTACTGGATGGTTTTAGCTCCTTTGTCAAAGATTAAATGACCATAGATGTGTGGGTTCATTTCTGGGTCTTCAACTCTTTTCCACTGATCTTCCTGCCTGTCTCTGTACCAATACCAGGCCGTTTTTATCACTATTGCTCTGTAGTACAACTTGAGGTCAGGGAAGGTGATTCGTCCAGAAGTTCTTTTATTGTTGAGAATGGTTTTCGCTATCCTGGGTTTTTTGTTGTTCCAAATAAATTTGAGAATTTCTCTTTCTAGTTCTATAAAGAATTGAGTTGGTATTTTAATGGGGATTGCATTGAATCTGTAGATTGCTTTTGGCAAGATGGCCATTTTTAGTATATTAATCTTGCTGATCCATGAGCATGGGAGATCTTTCCATTTCCTGAGATCTTCTTCAATTTCTTTCTTCAGAGACTTGAAGTTCTTGTCATACAGATCTTTCCCTTGCTTGGTTAGATTCACCTCGAGGTATTTTATATTATTTGTGACTATTGTGAAGGGTGTCATTTCACTAATTTCTTTTTCAGCCTGTTTATCTTTCATGTAGAGGAAGGCTACTGATTTGTTTGAGTTGATTTTATAACCTGCCACCTTGCTGAAGTTGTTTATCAGGTTTAGGAGTTCTCTGGTGGAGTTTTTGGGGTCACTTAAGTATACTATCATATCATCTGCAAATAGTGATATTTTGACTTCTTCCTTTCCTATTTGTATTCCTTTGTGTTCTTTTTGTTGTCTAATTGCTCTGGCTAGGACTTCCAGTACTATATTGAATAGGTAGGGAGAGAGTGGGCAGCCTTGTCTAGTCCCTGATCTTAGTGGGAGTGCTTCAAGTTTCTTTCCATTTAGTTTGATGGTGGCTAATGGTTTGCTGTATATTGTTTTTACTATGTTTAGGTATGGGCCTTGAATTCCTGATCTTTCCAAGATTTTACCATGAAGGGATGTTGAATTTTGTCAAATGCTTTCTCAGCATCTAATGAGATGATCATATGGTTTTTTTCTTTGAGTTTGTTTATATACTGAATTACATTGATGGATTTCCAAATACTGAACCATCCCTGCATTCCTGGGATAAAGCCCACTTGATCATGATGGATGATTGTTTTGATGTGTTCTTGGATTCGGTTTGATAGAATTTTATTGAGTATTTTTGCATCAATATTCATAAGAGAGATTGGTCTGAAGTTCTCTTTCTCTGTTGGGTCTTTGTTAGGTTTAGGTATGAGTGTGATTGTAGCCTCATAGAATGAATTGGGTAGTGTTCCTTCTGTTTCTATTTTGTGGACTAGTTTGAAGAGAATTGGTATTAGGTCTTCCTTGAAGGTCTGATAGAATTCTGCACTAAAACTATCTGGTTCTGGACTTTTTTTGGTGGGGAGACATTTAATGACTGCTGTTATTTCTTTAGGGTTATGGGATTGTTTAGATGGTTTATCTGCTCCTCATTTAACTTTGGTACCTGGTTTCTGTCTAGAAAATTGTCCATTTCATCCAGATTTTCCAGTTTTGTTGAGTATAGGCCTTTGTAGTAGGATCTGATGGTTTTTTGATTTCCTCAGTTTCTGTTGTTATGTCTCCCTTTCAGATCTGATTTATTAATTTGGGTACTGTCTCTGTGCCCTCTGGTTAATCTGGCTAAGGGTTTATCTATCTTGTTGATTTTCTCAAAGAACCAACTCCTGGTTTTGTTGGTATTTTGAATAGTTCTTTCTGTTTCTACTCAGTTGATTTCAGCCCTGAGTTTGATTATTTCCTGATGCCTACTCCTCTTGGGTGTATTTGCTTCTTTTTGTTCTAGAGCTTTCAGGTGTGCTGTCAAGTTGTTAATGTGTGCTCTCTCCAATTTCTTTTTGTAGGCACTTAGAGCTATGAGTTTTCCTCTTAGCACTGCTTTCATGGAGTCCCACAAGTTCTGATATGATGTTTCCTCATTCTCGTTAAATTCTAGGAAGTCTTTAATTTCTTTCTTTATTTCTTCCTGGACAAAGTCATCATTGAGAAGAGCATTGTTCAGTTTCCACATACATGAGGGTTTTCCCTTGGTTTTGTCATTATTGAAGACCAGCCTTAGTCCGTGGTGATCTGATAGGATGCAATGGATTATTTCAATCTTTTTGTATCTGTTGAGGACTGTTTTGTGACCAATTATATGGTTATTTTGGAGAAGGTACCATGAGGTGCCGAGAAGAAGGTATATTATTTTGCTTTAGGATGAAAGTGTGGGGGTCCCCGGTTCTGGAGGGTGTCCCACGATGATCTCCCGGCTAAGGACAGAGTGAGAGCAGGGAGGGTCCTCTACCCACGTCTCCGCTGTCTGTTAGTCTTCAGCCCAGCCTGGTGTGAGAGGTCTGGGCCAAAAGGGTGCAGGTGCAAGCAGGGAGGAGAGATTGCCTGCCTCTGCTGCAGCCTCTGCTCGAGTCTCCGCTTACTCCCAGGTGCTGCACCTGTGTCTCCACCCTGAGCCGCCCGGGCTGGGCCGATAGAAGCAGGCTAGCAGGCAAGGAAGCAGCTTGGTGCCCCAGGAAGGTTCTGGAAGAGCGGATCTCTCCCCAAGTGTTACAGCTCTTGAGACAAAGACTCCAGGACACCAAGATGATTCTCGAACACACCTTTAAATTCTCCCGAATAGAGCCTTTATATACAGTTTCAGGGTGGGTTAGGGTCTGACAGCAGATAACGCTTATTGGCTTGGTCAGAGAGCTTGGAGAGACCTCATCTGCATGTGGGTTAGGGTCTGGCAGATAATGCCTATTGGCTTGGTCGGAGAGCTTAGAGATGCCTCATCTACATGTGGGAGGGCCTGAGGCACTGTTCCTCGTGACTGATAGACCTCTCTTTGGGAGAGGCTGTGGAGGGCCGAAGCTGAATGAAAAGAACCAGGTCCTGGGGGCAGTGCCGAACACCTGCCGTCCTGGTAAAGGTCCGGGGTTCAAGGCTTGCTCAACCAGGCACCCAGCTGCTTCCCATAGCCCACCGCCCCACAGAAAGGTTCTATAGATATCTGTTAAATCCATTTGGTTCATAGCTTATGTTAATTTCAATGTGTCTTTCTTTAGTTTCTGTTTCCACAATCTGTCCATTGGAGAGAGCCTGGTGTTAAAATCCCCCACAATTATTGTGTGAGGTGCCATGTGTGCTTTGAGCTTTAGTAAAGTTTCTTTTATGTATGTGGGTGCCCTTGCATTTGGAGCATAGATGTTCAGAATTGAGAGTTCATCTTGGTAGATTTTCCTTTGATGAGTATGAAATGTCCTTCCTTATCTTTCTTGATTACTTTTGGTTGAAAGTCGATTTTATTTGATATTAGAATGGCTACTCCAGCTTTTTTCTTGGGTCCATTGCTTGGAAAATTGTTTTCCAGCCTTTTACTCTGAGGTAATGTCTGTCTTTGTCACTGAGGTGCGTTTCTTGTATGCAGCAAAATTCTGGGTCCTGTTTATATATCCAGTCTGATAGTCTATGTCTTTTTATTGGAGAATTGAGTCCATTGATGTTGAGGGATATTAAGGAAAAATGATTGTTGTTTCCTATTATTTTTGTTATTAGAGTTGGAATTATATTTGTGTAGCTACCTTTTTTTTGGGTGGTTGTTGGAAGATTACTTCCATGCTTTTTCTAGGTTTTAGTTTCCTTCCTTGTGTTGTCGTTTTCCATCAATTATCCTTTGAAGTGCTGGGTTTGTGGGAAGATATTGTGCAAATTTGGTTTTGTCATGGAATATCTTGTTTTCTCCCTCTATAGTGATTGAGAGTTTTGCTGGGTATAGCAGTCTGGGCTGGCAGTTGTGTTCCCTTAGGGTCTGTATGATATCAGACCAGGATATTCTGGCTTTTATAGTCTCTGGTGAAAAGTCTGGTGTAATTCTTATAGTTCTGCCTTTATATGTTACTTGACATTTTTCCCTTACTGCTTTTAGTATTTTTTCTTTGTTTTGTGCATTTGGTGTTTTGATTATTATGTGATGGGAGGTATTTCTTTTCTGGTCTAGTCTGTTTGGTGTTGTATAGGCTTCTTGTATGTTCATGGGTATCTCGTTCTTTAGGTTGGGGAAATTTTCCTCTATAATTTTGTTGAAGATATTTACTGGCCCTTTAGATTGGGAATCTTCACTCTCATCTATACCTATTATCCTTAGGTTTGGTCTTCTCATTGCATCTTGGATTTCCTGGATGTTCTATGTTAGAAGCTTTTTGCATTTTGCATTTTCTTTGACTGTTGTGACAATGTTTCCATGGTATCTTCTGCGCATGAGATTCTCTCTTCTATCTCTTGTATTCTGTTGGTGATGCTTGTGTCTATGACTCCTGATCTCTTTCCTACATTTTCTATCTCCAGTGTAGTCTCCCTTTGAGATTTCTTTATTGTTTCTATTTCCATTTTTAGATCCTGGATGGTTTTGTTCAATTCCTTCACCTGTTTGGTTGTGTTTTCTTGCAATTCTTTAAAGGATTTTTGTGTTTCCTCTTTAAGGGCTTCTACTGTTTACCTGTGTTCTCCTGTATTTCTTTGAGGGAGTTACTTATGTCCTTCTTAAAATCCTCCATCATCATCATGAGAAGTGATTTTAATTCTGAGTCCTGTTTTTCCTGTGTGATGGGGTATCCAGGGCTTGCTCTGTTGGGAGAACTGGGTTCTGATGATGTCAGGTAACTTTGGTTTCTGTTGCCTGTGTTCCTATGCTTGCCTTTTGCCATCTGGTTGACTCTAGTGTTACCTGTGCTCACTGTGTCTGACTGGAGTCTGTCTTTTCCAGTTTTTCTTGCTTGTGTCAGATCTCTCGGATTCCCGAAGTCTCTGTGTTCCTTTTGATCTTAAGCTCCCTCTGCTCTGGATGCAGAAGGCTTCTAGGATTTTCTCAGGATCGATGTTTCCCCAGGCGCAGACCAGCTAAGTGTCCTTGCTCTGGATGCAGTGGTCCTCTAGGTTGTCTCAGGATCAGGTGTTTCCCAGGAGCAGACCAGCTAAGGGTTTTGCCCCAGGCAGAAGGAACCAGGGTCGGGGGAAGGGAGGTGGTATTCCCCGGAAAATGGGGGGTTTGGGTGCCCGCAGTTCTTAAGCCCCCTGG
>JAJTUV010003549.1:0-51777 GCA_021653895.1 Mastomys natalensis
TCCTTTTTCTTTTTTTATTGGATATATTGTTTATTTACAATAGAGATGTCATTCCTTTCCCCATTTCCCCTCCCTAGAACCCTCTATCCATTCCCCCTCCTCCTTTATGCTTTTATACCATTTTGAGTACATGCATATATTAAGGTCAGTTCTAGGTTGAGGGTCAAGCAATACAATAAATCAAATAGTCAAGGAACAAGCAATACAATAAACACAAATAGTCAAAGAAAAAGCAAGGCATTAACTCAATTACGTGTATACTCCCGTCATCATTGTTTCTAAGGGCTTATCAGGATGACCAAAGTATCTGAGCCTACTTCTCTGTCCTAGCCAAAGGTCATTTTCATGTCTGAAGCCTACTTCCTTGTTCTAGCCTAAAATTTAGATGAGTATCTGAAATTACTTCTTTGTTCTAGCCTAAATATTTAGGTTCCTGCCTGAGATTACTTCTTTGTTCTAGCCTAAGAATTAGATTCCTACCTGAAATTACATCTCTGTTCTAGCCTAATGTCAGATTTTTGTCTGAAGCCTACTTTCTTGTCCTTGGCCAATGTCATATTCTTGCCAAGCAGCCCATTTCCTCATCCTTGGCCAATGTCAGATTCTTACCAAGCAGCCCCAAAGGCTATCCAACTCTCCCCCTTTTTTATTTCAGTAACAAGACTGAACCTGTCTTAGGTTGTTCTGAGAAGAATGCCTTCCTTATCCATCATAGAATATGCATTATCAAAAGCAATGCACTTCTGTTTTAGGTTGGTAATGCTCTGTGCAGAATCTTACCATCTTTGGCTTGCCAGACTGTCTACAATTTATAGTGGTAGTCATTATAACTAGGAAGAAGTTTAATGACACATGTAGTGTATTTGGCATAATTCTTTTTTCTAATTTATTGATTTCATCCCTGATTTTGATTATTTCCTACCTTCTACTCCTCTTTGGCTGCTTGGTTCTTTTTTTCTAGGTGTACTTTGAAATTGCTGATATGAGAACTTTCTAATTTTTTCATGGTGGTACTTAGGGATATAAATATTCCTCTTATCACTGCTTTCATTTTTTTTTCCCATAAATGGGTATATTGTGCCTTCATTTTCATTGATGTCTGGAAAGTCTTCAGTTTTTTTCTTCATTTCTTCCCTGACCCTTAGATCATCAAGTAGAGAGTTGTTCAATTTTCAAGAATATGTAAGTTTTCCAGTGTTTCTGTTGTCATTGAAGTACAGCTTTAATCCATTCTGATCTGATAAGATACAAAGAATTATTTTAATTTTCTTGTATCTGTTGAGGCTTGCTTTTTGACAGACTATATGGTCAATTTTGGAGAAGGATCTATGAGGTACTGAGAAGAAGGAATATTCTTTTGTGTTTCAGTCAAGTATTTTATAGATGTCTGTTAGGTCCATTTGATTTATAATGTCTATCAGTTTCATTGTTTCTCTGTTTAGTTTTTGTCTGGATGTCTTTCCAATTGGTCAGAGTGGGGTGTTGAAGTTTCCCACTATTAATATATGGGGTTTGATGTACAATTTAATCTTTAGCAAGGTTTCTTTTACAAATGTGGGTACTCTTGTGTTTGGGGCATAGATGTTCAGAATTGAAATATCATCTTGCTAAATTTTTTGTTTGATGAGTATGAAGTGTCCTCTGTCTCTTTTGATTACTTTGGTTGAAAGTCTATTTTTACTCGATATTTTGATGGCTCCTCTAGTTTGCTTCTTGGGTGAATTTGCTTGGAAAACTTTTTTCAGACTTTGACTCTCTAATTAATGTTTATTTTTATCTCTGAGGTGTATTTATTGTAATCACCATTAGCCTGTGTTATTTTATTGGAAAATTGAGTCCACTGATGTTAAGAGATTTTAATGACCAGTGATTGTTATTTCCTGTAATTTTTGAGAGAGAGAGAGAGAGAGAGAGGAGAGAGATTGATTTTGTGTGATTTCCTTGGTTTTGTTGGCATGGAATTACTTAGTTCCTATGTTTTCTTGAATGTAGTTTGAGTTTTCCATAAGGCTGTATTTGTGGATAGATACTGTTTGAATTTGTATTTGTCTGGAAATATCTTGTTTTCTCCCTCTATTGTAATTGAGAGTTTTGATGAGTATAGTAGTCTATGTTGGCACCTGTGGTTTCTTTAGAGGTTGTAGGGTATCTGTCCAGGCTCTTCTAGCTTTTAGAGTCTCTGTAGAGAAGTCAGGTATAATTCTCATTGGTTTGCCTTTTATGTTACCTTGCCTTTTTCACTTATTGCTTTTAATATTCTTTCTTCATTCTGTAGATTTTGTGTTGTTATTAGTATGTGCTAGGAGACTTTTCTTTTCTGGTCCAGTCTACTTGGTGTTCTATAAGCTTCTTGTATGTTTATAGTCATCTTTCTTTATGTTTGAAGTTTTCTTCTGTGATTTTGTTGAAAATATTTTCTGGGCCTTGGACCTGGGACTCTTTATCTCCTTCTGTTCTTATTCTTCTTAGGTTAGATCTTTTTTATGGTATCAATTTCCTGGATGTTTTGTGTCAGGAACATTTTAGCTTTATCATTTTCTTTGACTGAAGTAGCAGTTTCTTCTATGGCTTTGTAGATGCCTGAGAATATCTCTTCCATCAGCTGTATTCTGCTGGTGATGTTTGCATCTGTTGCTCATGTTCTCTTCCCTAGGTCTTCTATTCCTAGTTTGTGTTTTCTTTATTTCTTCTATTTATACTTTCAGGTTTTGTACAGTTTTATTTATTTCCTTCACCTGTTTAATTGTATTTTCCTGTATGTCTTTAAGGGGTTTATTTATTTCCTCTTTAAAGACCTATGTGTTTGATTTTATTTTCCGGTAATTCTTTAAAGGATTTATCAATGTCCTCTTAACGGCCTCTATCATCTTTATAAGATTGGATTTAAGGCTATTTTCTTGTGTTTTGGTTGTGTTAGGCTACCCAATGCTTGCTGTAATAGAATAGCTGTGCTTTGAGGGTGTCATATTGCCCTTGCTCTTGTTGATTGTATTCTTTTGAGGACCTTAAGCCATATGAATGGATGGCTTTGGTTCCTAGATATTCTTGTTGTAGTAGGTATTGGGGTGTGGTGAGCCTGGTGTGTCAGGCCTATGATGAATATCCTTGAGATATATGGTTCCAGACCTGCAGTTATATATGGTTCAGGAGACTCAGATCTGATGAAGGTTGGTGGAGAGGTTGTAGGAGAGTGGATGTCCCTCTGGGATTGTAGGCTGCTCAGGCCAGCTTGGCTTGGCTCAAAGAGATCAGAGAACCAGAGAGATGGATGGGCAAGTGAAGCTTACATATATGGTTCAGGAGTCTGATGGAGGTTGAGGATAGGCAGCAGGAGAATGAAGGTCCCCATGAATGGCAGGCTGCTCATGGCAACTTGGCTTGGCCCAGAGGGCTCTGAGAACAGGAAAGTTGGGTGGCAGAAGGGAAACTTTCTGGATGGTTCTTGAGTCTGATGAAGGTGGAGGAGGGGCAGAGGGAGAATGAAAATGTTGACTTTTATAGAATAATATGGATGGTAATGCAAATAATTTAAATGATGGCAGTAGACTGTGGAGAGCCACTGTGTGCTGCACCCTAAAGATGGCACTGGCTGAGAGTGCTCCTTGTGATAAACAAGTCCTTATTTGGCTGTGAAGCTGTGCCGGGGCAGGGAATGGTCACTCGTGAACTGACGTGGACATATGGGGAGATGACACGTGGCATATGCTCATTGGCCTTTGCGTAGATATAAGCCTGGTCCCCGGGGTAGGAGGTGGTCACACCTGCTAACTGCAATCCTGATTAAACTGCCTTAAGAAGGAACCTCGTCTTGCGTCTAATCTCCTGCTGGTCAGGAAGGGCACCGGACAATTGGTGTGCCCGTACAGGAAATTCGAGGTAAAGCATCCCGTGAGGTTCCAAAACTCTTGGCGGACAGGGCGATCGATCAATAAAGTGCCCGGTAAGTATTGAGACCTAGTTTGTTAAGGTTCCCAGTTTAGGGACGAGTTTAAGTTTCTCGGAAGAAGACGAGTTTAAGGTTCTCAGAAGGAGACGAGTTTAAGGTTCCCGGTTTAGGGACAAGTTTAAGGTTTAGAAAGAGAAAGTAAAAATGGGAAGTTCCTCATCTCGCTCGATTAAGACAGTCTTGAAGGAGCTGCTTAAAGCGAAAGGGCTGAAAATGAAAGATGGGATCCTTGAGGTCTTCCTACAGGAAGTAGACACCGTAGTGCCTTGGTTCGCGGTTTTGGGGCATTTAAGTGTCTACAGCTGGAATAAATTAGGAAAAGAGCTAGATTTTGCTTGGGAAGGAGGGAGCCTGAAAGGAGGGGTGAGAGGACTCTGGAAGCTTGTTCGCAGCTGTTTGGAAGATGACAGGTGTTGCCGAGCGTTAGAAAAGACAACAGACGCCCTGGAGCAACTCAAGGAGAGCAGGTCGACGAGGGCAGAGAGAAAAAAAGGGTCCTTGTAACCGAGTTTACAGGACCTAGAGGACTCAGAGGAGTCAGATTCTGATAGGAGTACAAGCTCAGGGGAAGAATTAAAAAAAAATAGAGGAAGATCTGGAGGTTTTGTTAGCTAAAATGGAGTCTGTTTCCCCTTGGAATACACCTATTTTTGTGATAAAAAAGAAATCAGGCAAGTGGAGACTATTGCATGATTTGCATGCCATTAATAATCAAATGCAGATCATGGGACCCGTTCAACATGGTCTCCCCCTGTTGACCACCTTGCCTAAGGAGTGGCCCATTATTGTTATAGATATAAAGATTGTTTTTCCTCTATTCCTTGTGTGATAAAGATACAGAATGGTTTGCTTTCACCTTGCCCTCATGTAATCAAGAAGACCCTGATCAATGATTTGAATGGGTTGTGCTTCCTCAGGGCATGGCTAATAGTCGTACCATGTGTCAGCTTATGTAGGTGTAGCCATTAAGCCTGTTAGGATGAAATTTAAAGAACTAAAGTGCTTACATTATATGGATGATATTTTATTGGCTCATAAAGATGAGAATAAGTTGAAGGAGGCTTACCTAATGGTAGTAGAGTGCTTGCAAGCCCATGGACTGTTTATAGCCCCAGAGAAGGTTCAACAGCATCAAGTGGTATCCTATTTAGGTGCTAAAATTGGACCAATGGAGGTTACCCCTCAAAAAATGGAGATTAGAAAAGATGGATTGAAAACTTTAAATGATTTTCAAAATTGTTAGGTAATATTAATTGGATAAGACCATATTTAAGAATCCCCAATTATCAGTTGCAACCATTATATGATATATTATGTGGGGATCCTTCATTGGATTCCCCAAGAGAGTTAATATCTGAGGGGCATGCAGCTTTGGGTGTTGTTGAAAAGGACTTGGCTAGAGCCTGTTTAAAATGTTATGAGCCGGAAAAGGAAATTGAATTATTAATTTTTAAAACAGTATCAGCCCACTGCTGTAGTGTGGCAATCTGGACCAATGAAGTGGATACATCCTAAGATTTCCATCACCAAAACTGTTGATTATTACCCAACAGCTGTTGCTACCCTGGCAATGGAAGGGATACAACAATACTTGCAGCATTTTGGGGTACAGCCTCATAAAATAATAATTCCTTATAATAATAATCAATTGCAAACATTATGTACTGTGGTAGATAATCATTGGGCAGTTTTAAAGTGCACCTTTGTAGGAGTGTTTGATAATCATTATCCCCAGAATCCCTTAGTTCGATTTTTTTGAAGCCCATCCTATTGTGATGCCCAAGGTAACCAAAGTTTATCCCATAGTTGGGGCTGATATAATTTATACTGATGGATCTAAAACTGGGTGTGGCTCTTATAAAATTAATGATGATGAACTGGTAGTGATTCAATTTTTTCCAACTTTGCCTCAAATTATTGAATTAAAAATAGTGATTGAGGTGTTTGCTAATTGTAAGCAACCTTTTAATTTGATTTCAGATTCCCAATATGTAGTGAATCTTGTAAAAGACCTTGAAGCTGTAGGGAAAATTAAGGCTTCCAGCCCTATTTTTGGGTTACTTGTGAAGTTATAAAAGTTGATTTGGGATTGTAGGTGCCCTTTTTATGTTCAGCACATAAGAGTGCATTAAAGCCTCCCAGGGCCCATGAGCGCTGCTAATGAGGAAGTTGATAATGCTACTCGTAGGGAGTTTGTATTTGCCTCCCTTGTTGAATCACCTGTAATATTAGCTAAACAATTTCATGCTGATTTTCATGTTAATGCTAAAACATTCCAAATTAAATTTGACATATCAAGAGATGCTGCTAGACAAATAGTTGTTCATTGCCTGGATTGCAGTATCCACTTCCATCCATCAGAAGTGGGTGTTAACCCTAAAGGATTGCTACCCTTATGAGTCTGGCAGATGGATGTGACACATTTTTCAGAATTTGGAAAATTAAAGTATATACATGTTTCTGTGGATACATGTTCTGGTTTTATACTTGCTACCCCCTTATCAGGAGAAAAGGTTCATAATGTTATTGCTCATTGTTTGGAAGCCTGGGCCGCCTGGGGAAAGCCTTGTATTTTAAAGACTGATAATGGACCAGGATATACTGCTGCATCTTTTCAATCTTTTTGTAAACAAATGCAGGTTGACCTAAAACATGGACTCCCGTATAATCCACAGGGGCAGGGTATTGTGGAAAGAGCACATCGTACTCTTAATGAATGCTTATTAAAACAAAAAGGGGGAATTGGAACAGGTCGCACCCCCTGAGAATGCATTTCTTTGGCCCTTTTTACTTTAAATTTTGTGCAATTGGATGTTGTTGGCCGCTCCGCTGCAGACAGGCATGCACATTGGACACCGACCCTTAAGGGTCAAGTAAAATGGAAAGATATCTTAACTGGAAAATGGTATGGCCCTGATCCGGTGTTGGCTTGGGCAAGAGAATCTGTTTGTGTGTTTCCGCAGGATCACCATGACCCTATCTGAGTCCCTGAGAGGCTGGTGCACAGGTGTAACTTGGTTGATCCTTCTGCTTCTTCTCCTGAAGATAAATCCTACAGTGACAGAACAAAGATAGGGGATCCTGTCAGTGTTTCCGAATCCGATGCTGATACGCCATGATGCTCAAGTGTTTCCTTGTCTTTTTTTTTTTTAGTAGTAATATTAGTTTGGATTTGCCCTATTTACATTTTGATGATGAATTTTAGTGTTCAAAGGATGGTAGCCAAGTTCAGATTTAAAAGGTAATTCTACCATTCCTACACAACCCAGATGGACTCCCTTTTGTAGAGAAAGTGATAGGGGAGATTCATTGTTGCCCTGGACACGATGCCAAGCACGCAAGGTGGGCTGGGCAAAGAAGGGTTATTTTACTTTTTCACCTTATATAACAACTGCCTTTAATAAACTCTGGCAGGGGTATAACTTTACTTATCAAAGCCCTGCTCAATATGTTGCCCAGAATCTTTTGATGGTTCTGTGTGGAATTAATGGTAGTTGTACAGATTTGTCACCTTTTGTTATGCTAGGTGGAGGGATGGTAGGGAATACTACGTTTATGTGGAATCAGTCAGATGTTTTTGAGAGCTCTGTTAAGTTAGATAATGTTGGTAAAGAATATGAGCTTTAAATTTACTCCTGTGTGTATATTCTTCTTTTTTTTTTTGTGGTTAGTTAGTAATTTTAGCTATAATAATAGTTATATAGATTGTCAGGAGGATAGTTGCTTTTTTTTTTTTTGGTTTTTTCGAGACAGGGTTTCTCTGTGTAGTCCTGGCTGTCCTGGAACTCGCTCAGTAGACCAGGCTGGCCTCGAACTCAGAAATCCGCCTGCCTCTGCCTCCCAAGTGCTGGGATTAAAGGCGTGTGCCACCACCGCCCAGCCATGGATAGTTGCTTTTTACAGATCTTCGCCTGGCAATTGTGACAGTAAACTCTACCCGGGTTGACATGACTGTTGCAGAGGGATTGACGATATGGATCCATCAAGCCATGAATCATCTTAAGGAGTGAGCGGGTATGGGGGCCTTGGCTGTTGTCTTTGTAGGGGTCTCTGTGCTCTGCCTGTGTTGTCTCTGCTGTATTGTCCAATCCCGAAAGAGAGACCTTGCCCTGGTTGCAAAAGCATTCTATGCCATTGAGGCAGGACAGTCCCCGCAAGCATGGCTTGCCGCCATTAAGTCTTGAGGAGTTCATCACGTTCAGGCTGTGAGGCAAAGCACTGCACTCAAGATACGCTGAATGCTGCCCACGGTCTCGTGAAGAGCAAATCTGAGAGATGCGGGTTGGTACCGCCCTTTCCCCAAAATTCCCTCATCTTATCCACCTCAGCAAAAAAATCGGTACTGGTTGGGTCTAGCATCCTTTGGGTGCTAGTACAATGTCCATTACTCCATCCTGAGATCAGACCTCTACTCTTCCCTGTTTCATTGTAAAACAAAAAGGGGGAACTGTGGAGAGCCACTGTGTGCTGCACACTAAAGATGGTGCTGGCTGAGAGTACTCCTTGTGATAAACAAGTCCTTATTTGGCTGTGAAGCTGTGCTGGGGCAGGGAATGGTCACGCGTGAACTGACATGGACATATGGGGAGATGACACGTGGCATATGCTCATTGGCCTTTGCGTAGATATAAGCCAGGTCCCCGGGGTAGGAGGGGGTCACACCTGCTAACTGCAATCGTGATTAAACTGCCTTGAGAAGGAACCTGGTTGTCTTGCATCTGATTTCCTGCTGGTCAGGAAGGGCGCTGGACAGTAGAGATAATTCAAATGTAACCAATGTGCTAATGAGTATGACCAAAGGAAGAAAGCATGGTCTAAGTAGAAGCAACATAAAGAGAAAAAAAACATGAAGCAAAAAAGAACAAAATAGCCCATAGTGAAGCACTGCACCTCTGAGAACAACTAAGATAAACAATTTGCAGCAGAAGCTAGTTGTGATTATCCCATAATATAAAATGCCTCTAAAAAGAATGGCTGCCAGGAAGCTTATCTATGCACAGAGGACTTTACGCTTAAAATCCTCAATCAATAACTCCAATATCGCAATTTTAACAGAGCGTCCTTAGCTGAATTTCTGCTGAATATTTTTGATATCAATTTAATGATGTTTTGCTGCTTACCTGCTGCTTGTCTCCACTACCTGCACTCATTCTAAAAGCACAGCAATACCAGATCATTCTATTGACTCTACAGAACACACAAAATAATTCAAGTTTTTGTGTTTTCAATAGGGTTTACTTTGGCTTTTATAAACTCTCATAGTATAACAATATGTAGAGGGATATTACTAATTTATTACTTTATGTTATGTTTGTAGTAAATTTCAACTTTAAGTTTATTTGCTTTAATTTGTAGCTTATGTTTATAGGTGTGTTGCTTCTGTGTATGTCTCTGTAACATGTGTGTGCCTTGTGCCTGGACTACAGAAGCCAGAAAAGAACACAGGATGCCTTGGAACTCATCTTAGGATTGATGTTGAGCTACCATTTGGGTGCTGAAACCTAAGGAGTCATTTTCAAAAGCTGCAAGTTTTTGAGCTGTGCTTCTAATCCCAAGAATGTAAAAGTATTTATATAGAAGGAATTGCTTGAAGTTAAGAGTAACCTCATAGGAGGGCCTTGGTCCCTGAAAGTTTGGATTCCCTAGTGTTGGGGAATTAGAGAACAGGGAGGTGGGAATGGGTGGATGGTGGGGGCACACCCTCATAGAAGTAGGAGGAGGGGGGATGGGAAAAGGGGCTTTGGGGGGAATGGGAGAGGGGATAAAATTGAAAGGTAAATAAATGAAATATCCAATAAAAAACGGATAATGGGTCTGGCAATTGTAAAAAAAAAAAAAGAGCAACCTCATAGAGGCAAAGGAGAGGGGGGATGAGATGGAGAGTTTGCAGGAAGGGGGACAACATTTGAAATGTAAATAAATAAAATAACTCCCCAAAAATGACTGGATAATTTTCCATAATGGGAAAGAAAACAGGAAAGCAAGCCACAAAAGGTCTGAGTAAGTTATAAAAGATGAGGTATAGATATAATGTATATATTAAAATTTCTAAGGTTATATTCAGTCAAGATTCTATTTCAATTAATATCTAAATATTTATACAGTAATTAAATGTACCAGACTGGTGTAACTCACTTTTTGATGGTTCCATAAGCACACTTGGAGACCTATAATAATGTACTCAGAGGAACTAAAAGGAACAGTATTTTGTACCTTGTCCTCTAAGATCTCTAGATACCATAGTAGCTGTGATGAGTCACCTATCCTTTTGTTCATGGAGGCCATGAAGGCCTGCATAGTCTTAAATATCCAGTGAGAAAAAATATCCAAAGTTAAAATAATTGATAGTAATGTAAACAAACAAACAAACAAACAAACAATGAAGTAGGCTTTAGAAGCCTATATAGGCTACTGAAATGCCAGGTCACATGACCCAGCTGTAATCAAAAAGCTTATGTGTTTTTCTTAGTCATGAACATACTGCTATTGATATACTTCTGATAACTGTACTCAAGTATCCTTGATTTTACAAGGCGTGGTGGTTTGAATCAGAATGTCTCCCACAGGCTTATAATTTGAAGGTCTAGCTCCTAGTTGATGAACTATTTAGGAACGATTAGGAGGTATGTTCTTGTTGGAGGAGGTATGTCACTTTAGTCCCAGTTTCTTTCTGCTGAGTGCTGTGAATAAGAATGTAGGTTCTTAGCTACTAGCTACTGCTCCAGCACCATGCCTACCTGCCTGCTGCCAAACTCTCTGCCATGATTATCATGTGCTAACCTCTAAAACTAAACAATCCCCAAACTAAATGCTTTTCTTTATATGTTTCCTTGGTCACGGTGTCTTTTCACAGCCATGGAATAGTAACTAAGACAAAAGATCTACAAAATCAGCCTAAGGTAATACCAAATATCACCATCCCATCAGTTAGTAGCTTTAAAACAGATCTCTGGATCTTCATAGTTACAATACATTAAATCTATTATAATTGTAGTGGGTGATGTTATTAATATCTGGAATTTGAATACTCGACTACTCCCTTAATTTTATCTATTCTCATTTATAGTTGCTACACAGTCAGATGGGTCTGTGAAATAGTATATATATATATACCTTCTTCATCACACTCTAATGCTAGAAAATCAAACAAAGTAGAGCCCCTAAAGTTCACTATCCCCCCAATGTCAGCCACAAGCAGTCAGATTGACTTGATACATATTTCCTAAATGATTTTAGGGTCTCACCTCTTGAGTAGAAAATAGTAAACAGCTAATAGATATTAGCAGGTTTGAAGTCCATTGAGAAAGGGCCACACCCTCATAGCATCCCTGTTTTCCAGAATTTCTAATACCAAACCCAGACTGTGACAACATTCCCTCAGAAAGGAGCTACAATTGTCTGGCAGAAAAGACACTTTAAAAATGACAACTGTATCTCCCTTTCATCCATATAACAAATAAAAATAGTCAGAAATATTAGCAAGAGTAATGCCATTTTGTATAGCTCTGCCATGTTGGTTCAATTGCCACTATTCTAATAACTATGGTAATATAGTATCTAGAAGTCAATTAATCTGATTCTCTAGATTATTGACTTCCCTGCCCAGTGTATCCCCAGTAATCACAAGCCAGCAAATATATTTATCAAACTCTCAACATTCTTTAACTGACTACTCACTAACAATGACCATCTCCAAACCAAACAAGAGAACCTTTGAATCTCCTTCCTTCCCATTTCTCCATCCCTATAATTATATAATCTTGCAAGCAGATGGTGGGCTCTGATTCTTACAAGTACACTTTCGCATTTTCTAGATTGCCTTATGTAGTTTGTTCCTCATTCTATGGAATATTTTGGCACATGAATTTAATGAGTAATGAGTAAATAAAGATAAATAACATCTATTTTCTCTAGCATGTGTCATTTCTTTGTATAGGGAGTATTAAAATATCCTTTACTAGATATTTTTTAAGTATTTAATCAATTTGTTATGTAAATATATGTATGTGTATATAATTGAGAATGGGTGTAGGTATTGACTTTAAAACTAGAAAGGAGAAAGAAAAAAAGGAGGTGATGAATAAGGGGGTATATAGTAGAACACATAAATTGTGAAAGCACAAAGATGTTTCTGAATTATGGATAGAGTGGAACAGAGTGTTGAGACAGGGAAGAAGAAAGAGAAAAACTAAATGAAAATTTTTGTTTGAAAAAATCATGATATAACAATACAGTACTTGCTAATTTATCATTAACTTTCATGGATTGCTTGCTACAGTGTATAATCACACTATATAAAACTATATTTAAATCTATTTGTCAACCTATATATAGTCTTATCTCCTGCCATTTCCAAGCATTGATCAGTACTATACTCTTATCTTTGAGATCAACTTTTCTGATGTTTACATGTGATGAAAACATCTTATTATGACTGGTTATCTCACTTGAAATATTATTTTCCAGGCTAATCCATACTGATACTATATTTTATTTTTTTATTTAAACAAATCTATTCATTTTATTTGCCACTTTAGTTTTATCATTTGACAATCTGTGTGAAAAATTTTGTTGGAAATCTTAACAACTTCTTCCTTGAAATTTTGCTTGCTTTTCTAAATTTTGTGACTCAAAGAATAAACCCAAATTTATGACATAATAATTGAAGGTTGAATATATCACACACCTTTAGGAGTGTTTCTGGCTCACAAGTATGTAGAGAATTAAAGTGCAATCGTTCAAGAAATAAGATAACACAAGAATAGTAGTGCAGAGGATGAACATGGTAGCATCACTAAATACCAAATTTTTTCCAAATCTTACACATGAAAAAGGAATTTTCTGATCAATGAAGGGATTTGCATATGTATTTACTGTGTAATTTAAACATTACATTTAGGCAAGAATGAAATCTTTTTCTTTAACCCAACACATTCTTTTGAGGAGATGTTACAAGAATGATGATTTAGGAAAATAACAAGCTGTGTGGTTCTTCTTTTCTTTGAAACTTAACCTTGTATTCTGGAAGATAAATATCTGTGAGCCAGACAATCAAACCTTTGATTCTGAAGTTTTCTGGATCTTGGATAAATTTGACTGACATTTAATGATAAACACAATAATAATTATTGGTATTTCTTAGGCAGTTTTCATGTATTATATTTTCTGTCAGAAATGTTGAGATACAGAATGGCTTTCCCAAACTTAGTGGGAACACTGTAAAGTTGTATCTGATTCCAGATTTAAATGAGTTTTTCACAATAGACTTTTTCTGTGTTGTTTGCATTTCAATATTCAAAGGGAATTGATAAAAGGCATGTTTAATTAATTTTAACATTTAATTTAAAATAATCTGAAAGTAGAGTTAAATCAAATCTTACATATAGATATGTAGAACTTTCTAGTTTGTAAAATAAATCCACTAGGAAATGAGGAATTTAGCAAATATGTAGGCTAAGGAATGATTGTAATTGTGCCATCTTGTTTCAAAATAGATTAAGAGATTTGCATTTCAGAAAATTATGTTATCCATAGGAATGTCTGTAGCAATATTTGAGTCACTAAATCTATGGACATGTGTCATCTATGTTTGCATCTTTGCTTTCATAGCAATTCTATATTCAGGTACAATATCTGACATTTTAATTATGACTTCTTATGTAATTTTCCCCAGGCATTTGTTTATTAGATTGGAAGTAATTTCATCACAATTTACCTTCCTTACTTTCTCCTTTTACATTATTTCTGTACCACTCTGTTGACTGGATTTGACTACAGGCTGAACTGGAACTCATTCCATAGACCAGCTTGTCCTCCAACTCACAGAGCTTCTAGGAACCTCTGGTGCTATGATTAAAATCATGCACCACTACATTTGGCCTATGTTGTTATGTTTTTAAATAGACTATAGACAGCTATAATGTGTTATGTTAATTTAGATTCAAGAAAGTAAATCAGATATTGCAGCATATACTTTTCTTTCAGTAAAATTATAAAAAAATAGCCTGTTGAAATTTATATTATTAATTAATACCATTGGTCTAAACAATTAAGCATATTACTTTTAACCAAAAACATATGGATATTACTTTATGTTGTTGAACTACATTGTTTCAAATCATAGGTTGATTGCATTACTGAATTTTGCCTAAACAATCATGCTAGTTTTGCTTAGCAACAGCTTAAGCAACTGAAAAGAAACAGGAATTAGAAATAAACTCATAAACCAGAAAATGTATTCCAATTGCTGTTGTAAGAAAATAAAAATTGGAAACCTACCTCAAGTTTGAATTTACACAACTGAAACTTCAAAAGAGTAAAATTACAACAATATCTAATATGAATTTTGAAAAATATAGATGAGCATATCCATCTATATCTAGATGACACTGCTATTAACAATGTGTTTTTAACTTCTTAAGGTCCTTTGTGTGAAAGTAATCACTATTTTCTAGTGAAATATTTTCCCTTGGCACTCACTTCATATTAGAACCTGGGAACAAAGAGACAGACAGTTCTTGAATTAATAAATCCACAGTGGCTGATGCTTTATTTTCTAATGACTGTAAATGAATGGGGTATTTTAGTAATGACTATGTGCTCAGTAAGTAGGGAGGCTCATTGTCTTTTAATTGTATGTATTTGGTAAATTAGTTTTAAAGGTCACATTGGTATTCATTAACAGAAGCTTCGATGCAGCTCTTCTAAATTATACTTTTATTAATAAAATCCAGTGATCTAACTTTGATCAAAGGAAGGATAAGTTACAATTTTCTGCCTAGTTTCATATAAGTAGAAGCTACTTCTTTAGAAAAAAATCTCTGCTACGTGTATTATTGGAATCCACACTTCATGGAAAAATTAACATTGCTGTTTCTCTTTTGATTATCTTCATTTTGCCTAATAAATGTATTTTTAGAAGTTCATATTGTTTTACAGCCTACAAAGCACTTAATTTTGTGTTTTGAATATGTATGGCTGTCATAATGAATAACTACAGACTTGGTCACTTCAAACAAGGAAAGGTTATTCTCTACCTTCTGGGCACTAGATTGAAGTCCTTAGTTCTAAATGCAGTTATTCTGAGATTTTTAGTGAATATAGATTTGAGAAATGTGTCATCTAACCCACTACAATGTACATTTTTTAAAACTCATTACAACTCTCTGCTAAAGATGAGGAAATAGAAATCCTCAAAAGCTGATATTTCTGTAAATATTCATATAAGTTACAACAGTTCAAGGATCAAAACTGAGACTAGTCTGATGATACATCCTTTTATATATTCCCTTATAGAAAATTGTGTACACTATGGATTGTTGACAAAAGATTGCTGTGTGCAAAATAATGTCTGAAATTTCTCTAACCATGTATATCTCCCCTTTTGCTCCAAAGATGGTATTTTCATCTGCCCTATATTGCCTAATTCCATTTTGAAAAATAAAATAGTTAAATAGATGCCACCAGATCCCCTACTGCCTCTGCAGTCAGTGCTTATATTGACACTCCTGCCCCCAATATTTGCCTCATCCTTGGTTGCTTATATATGTTATAATAGAGTGTTGGACATTTGACTGGTAGAACTGTAAAATAGTCCAGCTTGACCACAATTCTGAATTTTTACAAAATGATAGAATTTTACTGCTAAAACACTGGGAATCTCTTGCAAACTGCAATACTTTGTCACCTTGCTTAGTAACCTATATATAGTATGTAAAGATAATGGATATCTTTACACACTATTATCTAGTATGTGCATCAATAACTAATTGATCACTCTTGAAAGTAAGAAACTTTGGGCCTTGTTTATACTTAGGAACCTCAAAGGTTTTTTTGAATTCTAAACATTGTTCCTTCTGAGTATTCAAATCTACAAAAAGACTAAAGGCAAAAGAAACATACAATTTATGATATCTTGCAACCTAGCTATAAAATATTTGGCTGCCAACATGCTGATGTTGTTCAAGAAAAGCTTTAACATGATGGGCAGGAATAAAAGTATTCCCAGGACAAAAATAGCTAGCATGATCAAGCTATATATGCCATTCTTGAAGCTTGATCAAAATAGAAATACTGACCTCAGGCCATGGGTAATTTTATCTGCAGTATCTACCACATCAACACTCAGCAGAGCAGCGTTCTTGAAATTCATAAGCTTCCTATGTATTGTTAAAACATCCAGAGAGGTGTTAGAATTAGGCCAAATACACTGCAAGTATCTTTAAACTTCTTCCTAATTACAATGACTACCACTGTAAATTTTAAAACTAACATGAATCCAGTGGTATTTGGCATGACACTCAAGATGGCTCATTACCCTTAAATTCTGAACCTCCTTCCAATAATTTGAATAGGATAAAGAGCATCAATCTGTTCTTCCAAATGCCTAAGTCCTCTTGTATATTCAACACATTAGTAAAATTTTTTTTTTTTTTTTTTTTTTTTTTTGCTAAATGATTAAGAAAAGTAGCCGTCTTAACTTCTTGTGTCACAGCAATTGCAGAAGCAGTGGTGCTAGCAATTAATGTAACTAAAGCCATTATACCAGCAATAATCAAGCCCACTACCTTCTTGCTTCTGCTTAAAGCCTGATTCATTTCTTCCAGTACTTGCAAGCTATTTTTAGAATACAAAGGTTCTATGGTACTCAGACACTAAAACAAAAGCTGGTTGATAGACCTCCATAACTGATATGCCAGATTTCAAAACACAAACACAATTACAAGGTGTACAATCAATGCAACTTACATTAAATACTGTAGAAGAAACAAAATCATTTTTAACTTGACAATTAAAAGAGCCTTAACACACGTGCTAACACCTATTTGACATCCAGAACCTGCCTCAACTTTATTTCTTGCTAATATAACATCATAGAGAACTGTAGCTAATTTCCAAATATGTCTCTGGAAATGTCCAGAACCAGACTTCCAAATGAAGACTATTATTTGAAGTATTGGATTGATTTTTAGACCAGTCCATGATTGGCTCTGAATAACTGGTCACATTTAATAGCGATAAAAAAGGCATTATAACTTCTCTTTATGATTCTCTGTTCCACAAGGTCTAAAATCGTGAGGCAAGGCAACTTGTCCCATCAAGGATATAGGTAAACAGTGGTGGGTAGTGAACATGTGTCCAACAGCTTCCCAGTCACCATTGTCAGGGCACTCAGCAAGCTCACAGGTCAGTATTATTTCTTTTCCTGGCATCAGCATGTCTCCCCCATTGCTCTGGCAGGCACCCTGCTCCTTCAGCATCCTGCAGAAAAAAACACCAGACATGCCCTCTTCCGCATATTAAATACCTGATCTGGATCATGCCTTATGCCAGTAAGTGGATCCTTCCCTTTCATAAGTATGCCTAGTTGTAGAGTGACATAGACACTCAGCAGAAAGTTCTTTGGCATCCATTTTTTTAATTAAAATAAAAAATAAAAAGAACATGATTTAAATAAATTTGTGGTGTACAGGGATATATCTCCCCCTTTTTTATTTTATGAAGATATTGTTGTAAAGTTCCATGGGCCTGTTCCACACTCTCTTATCCTTGAAAATTATAAGGAATCCTCATAATATGGTTAATGTTAAATTGCTGCTAAAAAGTCTCAAATATTCTACTGTGATAACCAGCTCCACTATCTGTTTTTGTTTGTTCGTTTGTTTGTTTTTCTTTTTGTTTTTTTTTTTTTTTTAAATTGTGTGCTTTATCTATATTTCAAATGTTATCCCCTTTCCCCATTCCCCCCTAGAAACCACTTGACCCATCCTCCTTCCAATTTCTATGAGGGTAGGCCACCACCCATCCACCCACTCCCACCTCCCCACCCTCGAATTTCCCATCTCTGGGGCATCCAGCCTTTAATGGACCAAGGCCCTCCTCTCCCACTGATGCCGTACTAGTCCATCCTCCTATACAAATATAGCTAGAGACATGGGTCCTTCCATCTGTGCTCCCAGGCTAGCTGTTTAGACCCAGGGAGCTCTGGTTGGTTGATATTGTCTTTCTCCTCATGGGGCTGCAAGCCCCTTCATCTCCTTCTGTCTTCTCTAACTCCTCAACTGGGGACCCTGTTATCCGTTTGATGGTTAGCTGTGAGTATCCACCTCTGTATATGTCAGGCTCTGGCAGTGTCTCTCAGGAGACAGGTATATTAGGCTCCTGTCAGCATGCACTTCCAGACATCCACAACAGTGTTTGCATATGGTGATAGCATCTGGGAGGGATCTCCAGGTGGGACAGTCTCCGGATGGTCTCTCTTCCATTTTCTGCCCCACACATTGTGTCATATTTGCTCCTGTGAGTATTTTGTTACTCCTTCTAAAAAGGACAGAAGCACTTACACTCTGGTCTTTCTTTTTTGGGGGGCTTCATGTTGTCTCTGAGTTCTGTCTTGGGTATTGTGAGATTTTGGGCTAATATCAACTTATCAATGAATGCATGCCATGTGTGTTCTTTTGTGACTGGGTTACCTCACTCAGGATGATATTGTCTAGTTACATCCATTTACCTACGAATTTCATGAACTCATTGTTTTTAATAGCTGAGTTATACTCCATTGTGTAAATGTACCACATTTTCCACATCCATTCTTCTGTTGAAGGACATCTGGGTTCTTTCTAGCTTCTGGCTATTATAAATAAGGCTACTATGAACATAGTTCAGCATGTGTCTTTGTAATATGTTGGAGCATCTTCTGGGTATATTCCCTGGATTCACAGGAAATACTATGTCCAATTTTCTGAGGAACCTCCAGACTAATCTCCAGAGTGGTTGTACCAGCTTACAATCCCACCAACAATGGAGGAGTGTTCCTCTTTCTCCACATCCTCACTAGCATCTGCTGTCATCTGAGTTTTTAACCTTAGCCATTCTGACTGGTGTGAAGTGGAATCTCAGGGTTGTTTGGATTTGCATTTCCCTGATGACTAACGATGTTGAACATTTCTTTAGGTGCTTCACAGCTATTCAATATTCCTGAGTTGAAAATTCTTTGTTGATCTCTGTTCCCCATTTTTAATAGGGTTATTTGATTGTCTGAAGTCTAATTTCTTGGCTTCTTTGTAAATATTGGATATTAGCCCTCTATTGGATGTAGGATTGGTAAAGATATTTTCCAATCTTTTGTTGGCCATTTTGTCCAATTGACAGTGTCCCTTGCCTTGCAGAAGCTTTGCAATTTTATGAAGTTCCATTTGTCAATTCTTAATCTTAGAGCATAAGCCAGTGGTGTCCTGTTCAGGAACTTTTCCCCTGTGCCCATGTGTTCGAGGCTCTTCCCCAATTTCTCTTCAATTAGTTTCAGTGTGTCCAATTTTATATGGAGGTCCTTGATTCACTTGGACTTGAGTTTTGTACAAGGAGATAAGAATGGATCAATTTGCATCTTCCTACATTCAGACCTCCAGGTGAACCAGCACCACCTGTTGAAAATGCTGTCTTTTTTCCACTGTATGGTTTTAGCCCCTTTGTCAAAGATCAAGTAACAATAGGTATGTGAGTTCATTTCTGGGCGGTCGATTTCATTCCATTCCATTGATCTTTCTGCCTATCTCTGTACCAATACCATGAAGTTTTTATCACTTCTGCTCTGTAGTACAGCTTGAGGTCAGGGATAGTGATTTCTCCAGATATTCTTTTGTTGTTGAGAATCGTTTACGCTATCCTGGATTATTTGTTATTCCAAATGAATTTAAGAATTTCTCTTTGAAATTCTTTGATGAATTGATTTGGAAAATTGATGGGGATTGCATTAAATCTGTAGAATGCTCTTGGCATGATGACCATTTTTACTATATTAATCCTGCCAATCCATGAGCATGGAAAATCTTTCCATCTTCTGAGATCTTCTTCGATTTCTTTCTTCAGAGAGTTGAAGTTCTTGTCATACATATCTTTCACTTGCTTGGTTAGGTTCACCCCGAGGTATTTTATATTATTTGTGACTATTGTGAAAGTTGTCATTTCCCTAATTTCTTTCTCAGACTGTTTATCTTTCAAGTATAGGAAGACTACTGATTTGTTTTAGTTGATTTTATAACCAGCCACTTTGCTGAAGTTGTTTATCAGGTTTAGGAGTTCTCTGGTGGAAGTTTTGGGGTCACTTAAGTATATTATCATATCATCAGCAAATAGTGATATTTTAACTTCTTCCTTTCCTATTTGTACCCCTTTGACTTCTTTTTGTTGTCTAATTGCTCTAGCTAGGACTTTGAGTACTATTTTGAATAGATAGGGAGAGAGTGGGGAGCCTTGTCTAGTCCCTGATTTTAGTAGGATTGCTTCAAGTTTCTCTCCATTTAGTTTGATGTTGGCTACTGGTTTGCTGTATATTGCTTTTACTATGTTTAGGTATGGGCCTTGAATTCCTGATCTTTCCAAGACTTTTACCATGAAGGGATGTTGAATTTTGTCAAATACTTTCTCAGCATCTAGTCAGATGATCATTTGATTTTTTTTGAGTTTGTTTATATAGTTGATTACATTGATTAATTTCTGAATATTGAACCATCCCTGCATTCCTGGGGTAAAGCCCACTTGATCATGGTGAGTGATTGTTTTGATGCATTCTTGGATTTGGTTTGCAAGAATTTAATGAGTATTTTTGCATTGATATTCATAAGGGAGATTAGTCTGAAGTTGTCTTTCTTTGTTGGGTCTTTGTGAAGTTTAGGTATGAGTGTTATTTGGTCTGAAGTTGTCTTTCTTTATTGGGTCTTTGTGATGTTTAGGTACGAGTGTTATTGTGGCTTCACGGAACAAATTGGATAGTGTTTCTTCTGTTTCTATTTTGTGGAATAGTTTGAAGACAATTGGTATTTGGTCTTCCTTTAAGGTCTGATAGAACTCTGCACTAAAACCATCTGGTCTTGGGCTTTTTTTTTTTTTTTTTTTTTTTTGGGTGGGGAGACTTTTAATGACTGCTGCTATTTCTTTAAGGTTTATGGGACTGTTTAGATGTTCTATCTGCTCCTGATTTAACTTCAGTACCACCTCTCTGTGTAGAAAATTGTCCATTTCATCCAGATTTTCCAGTTTTGTTGAGTATAATTTTTGTATAAGGATCAGATGATTTTTTTGAATTTCTTCAGTTTCTGTTGTTATGTCTCCCTTTTCAGTTCTGATTTTATTAGATACTGTCTCTGTGCCCTCTGGTCAGTCTGGCTAAGAGTTTATCTATCTTGTTGATTTTCTCAAAGACCCAGCTACTGGTTTTGTTGATTTTTGTATAGTTTTTTGTTTGTTTATTTGTTTCTATTTGGTTTATTTCAGGTCTGAGTTTGATTATTTCCTGCTGTCTACTCCTCTGGGGTGTATTTGCTTCCTTTTGTTCTAGAGCTTTCAAGTGCATTGTCAATTTGCTACTGTATGCTTTCTCCAGTTTCTTTTTATAGACACTTAGAGCTATGAGTTTTATCCTTAGCACTGCTTTCATTGTGTCCCATAAATTTTGGTATTAGGAGCCTTCATTTTCATTAAATTCTAAAAAGTGTTTAATTTCTTTCTTTATTTCTTCCTTGACCAAGTCATCATTGAGTAGAGCATTGTTCAGTTTCCACTTGTATGTGGACTTTCCATTGTTTTTGTTATTATTGAAGAACAGCCTTAGTACATGGTGATCTAGTAGGATTCAAGGGATTATTTCAATCTTTTTGTATCTGTTGAGGCCTGCTTTGTGACCAATTATATGGTCTATTTTTGAGAAGGTACCATGAGGTGCTGTGATAAAGGTATATTCTTTTACTTTAGGATGAAATGTTCTATAGATATCAGTTAAATCCATTTGGTTCATAACTTCTGTTAAATCCACTGTGTCTCTGTTTAGTTTCTGTTTCCATTGCTGAGAGTGGGGTATTGAAATCCTCACACAATTATTGTGTGAGGTGCAATGTGTGCTTTGAATTTTAGTAAAGTTTCTTTTATGAATGGGGGTGCCCTTGCATTTGGAACATAGATGTTTAGAATTGAGAGTTCATCTTGGTAGATTTTTCTTTGGTGAGTATGAAGTGTCTTTCCTTATCTTTTTTGATAATTTTTGGTTGAAAGTCTATTTTATTCAAAATGAGAATGGCTACTCCAGCTTGTTTTTTGGGACCATTTCCTTGGATAATTGTTTTTCAGACCTTTACTCTGAGGTAGTGTCTGTCTTTGCCACTGAGGTGCGTTTCCTGCATGCAGCAAAATTCTGGGTCCTGTTTATGTATCCAATCTGTTAGTCTACGTCATTTATTGGGGAATTGAGTCCATTGATGTTAAGAGATATTAAGGAAAAGTGATTGTTTCTTCCTGCTATTTTAGCTATTACAGGTGTAATTGTGTTTGTGTAGCTATCTTCTTTTGGGTTTGTTGGAAGATTACTTTCTTGCTTTTTCTATGTGGTAGTTTCTCTCCTTGTGTTGGCGTTTTCCATCTATTATCCTTTGTAGGGCTGGCTTTGTGGGAAGATATTGTGTAAACTTGGTTTTGTCATGGAATATCTTGGTTTCTCCATCTACAGTGATTGAGAGTTTTGCTTGGTATAGTAGCCTGGGCTGGCATTTGTATTCTCTTAGGATCTGTATGACATCTGTCCAGGATCTTCTGGCTTTTATAGTCTTTGATGAGAAGTCTGGTGTAATTCTGACAGGTCTGCCTTTATATGTTACTTCTCCTTTTCCCTTACTGCTTTTAATATTCTTTCTTTATTTTGTGCATTTGGTGTTTTGATTATCATGTGATGGGGGAAGTTTCTTTTCTGATCTAGTCTATTTGGAGTTCTGTAGGCTTCTTGTATGTTCATAGGCATGTCTTGCTTTAAGTTAGGGAAGTATTTTACTATAATTTTGTCGAAGATATTTATTGGCCCTTTAACTTGGGAATCTTCACTCTCATCTATACCTATTATCCTTAGGTTTGGTCTTCTCATTATGCCCTGGATTTTCTGGATGTTTTGAGTTAGGAATTTTTTGCATTTTGTATTTTCTTTGACAGTTGTGTCAATGTTTTCTGTGGTATCTTCTGCACCTGAGATTCTCTCTTCTATCTCTCTTTTTTTTCTCTTGTGTTTTTCTTATTGCTTTTTTTTTTAGATTTTATTTATTTATTTAATTATTTAAATCAAATCGTAATTTTTACTTATTCACACAGGGGTTATAAACACAAAAAGGCAGGACATGGGGAAGGGGATGACACCGGAGCATAGGTGTTCAGAGGGAGTACAGATATCTTTCAGAACAGGTATCAGCTGGGTGAAGATTCAGGGGACAAGTCACTATTACTCTGCCTATGATTCACTTGTCCTTATCTAAGTTGGTACTATCTGCTGAGGCTATTCTCTTGGTGATGCTTGCATCCATGACTCCTGATGTCTTTCCTAGGTTTTCTCTCTCCTGGGTTGTCTCCCTTTGTGATTTCTTTATTGTTTCTACTTCCATTTTTATGTCCTGAGTTGTTTTTTTCAATTCCTTCACCTGTTTGGTTGTGTTTTCTTGTAATTCTTTAAGGGATTTTTGTGTTTCCTTTTTAAGAGCTTCTACTTGTTTACATGTGTTCTCCTGTATTTATTTGAGGAAGTTATTTATGTCTTTCTTAAATTCTATCAACATCATGAGAAATGATTTTAAATCAGAATCTTTCTTTTCTGGTGTCATTGGCTATTCAGGACTTGCAATGGTGGGAGAACTAGGTTCTGGTGATGCCAAGTAACCTTGGGTTCTGTTGCTTATATTCTTGTGCTTGCCTTTCACTATCTGATTATTTCTAGTACCACTTTTACTCACTATCTCTGCCTGGAGCCTGTCTGTCCTGTTATCTTGGTTGTGTCAGAACTCCTCAGAATCCAGCTTTCTCTGTGATTCTGTGATCCTGAGACCCTGGTTGTGATAGCTCCTGGGACTCCGGCTGCTTCTTGCCTTCTGAAATCCTGGTGTGCCCAAGGTCCTGAGATCCGGTGATGCTATTATCCTATGTTCCTATGTGTTAGAGCTCCTGGGAGTCCAGCCTCCTCTGAGTTTTGGGGGATTGGGTGCAGAGTTGATGCCTTAAGGCTGCTCCAGGTGTAGGTGCAGACTGGAAGGGTCTCGCACCACTTGCCTTGAGGGAGTTCCTGTGTCCCAGTGGGTCCTTAATTATTCCTGTTTCGGGGCTGGGTTTTGGTCTACTCACCTACACTCCTGGGTGTGTTAGATGTCCTGGGAGTGCAGCATCCTCTGGGTTTTGGGGAAGTCCCCAGCAGCAGCTCTGGAACTTCGGGTTGTGTGGGAGGGTTCTTATCACTGCTCTGAGTACCATGGATCCTCTGGGATGGGTCAGGATATGGTGTCTTCACAGGAGCAATCCAGCTAGGAGTCTTCTCCAGCAGAAAGCAGGTATTTATTTTCATACCTAGAGCTTTGACTTAGGTCTTTTTACATGATCTCTGTCACTGGTTCGCAATCTTCCTAATGCTGCCACCCTTTAATGCAGTTCCTCATGTTATAGTGACCCCCAACCATAAAATTATTTTCATTGTTACTTCACAATTGTAATTTTCCTACTGTTATAAATCCACGTTGTAAATATTTTTAGGGATAGAGGTTTGCCAAAGGAGTCATAATCCACAAGTAGAGAATCCCATTTCTGTGTGACTGTTTATCATTTTGTTAATCTGCTGTGTAGTTCTATCATGTTTAATACCATTAAACGTAATGTCACTGGTCACTTTGAATGAGATTCCATTTAATTTATCTCTCTCCTCATCACCCTCTTACTTTCCTAATGCTTTGCAAAGATGGTTTTGTTTGCCCAGATGTCAGACATTGCTGTTTGCACTTTCAGTTGTTAATTTTCTATTTCTATAAATAGTCTTGAGCTTTATTTCATGATATCATTAAATTGGAAAAAGGTAACCTATTTTTCAGAAGCATAAGATTTGTTAAGCAAGTGTTACTTAAGTAAGATGCATCTGATAATCTATAGAAGTTTCAATGAGTAGTCAAGAAAAAATCATTGCAATATCCATTTCTTAAAACGTAGCCTGGATGTTGTGCTGCTAATATTACCATCCAGTCAACTTTATTGAATGATCTCCTCCAGCACATCAGTGCCCAGCTCATTTTACCAGGGATGCTTCCCATTGTTTTCTAGATGACTCTGTATTGCTCTCTCCTTTCTATATACTCTTGTCTTCCAATTTCTATGTTCTTTCATTTTCTTGGCCATCCTTAAATCTTCATCTCTTCTGTTCTCAAATAATTGTCTATGTTCTCTGTGAAGATTTGTCTCTCCTTCCACAGTCTAGAAAGTCTTATGAGGAAATTAGCAAGAACTTAATTTCTTTTCTTCTCTCTGATTTATTTTTAATGTTTTCAAAACCGATTTTTATACTTATCTTCATTGACACTGTTGATACTGTTTAAGACAATTGGTAAATGGGGCTGGAAAAAAGGCTCAGTGTTACAGAGCACAGCCAATTCTTACAGAGGAATTTGATTTGGTCTCAGCACCCACGTGGTTACTCAAAATCACTTATAACTACATTTTCAGGGGATGCGATTTTTTCTGGCCTCTGTGGCACCACACACACACACACACACACACACACACACACACACACAGTACACAGCCATACATGTAGCCTAAACACCATACACAGAAAACAAAGCAAACCTACACGTTTAATTACTATATCACTTCTTTCTAGTGACCCTTAGAGAAATTTTCAAAATGTAGAAATGCAATATTTAGAAACTCTTTTCATAAAACGTCCCAGAAATTTATAGCATCAATACCTTGTTAAACATAGTCTGTATTACATTGTGTTCTTCTTCAGTGAACTGAAAAAAATCTATCCCACTCATTAAGCCTTTAAATTAACAGCTCCTATCATCTGTCATGCTAGTAACACCACATGCTGATACCCTCATCCCTATAAAATACAACACAGAAAATATATACTGTTATTTTCTGCTACTTCCAAGTTTCCTTTGTATAATATTATAGACATAGGGTCTGGAATCTAGTGTCTACAAAATAAATATGAAGTGTGCTTGCATGACATTTAGCAGTCATATATAAGAGAAGTAAATAGACTTGTATTCACTGATAAAAAAATGTATCATAATTAAGGAATAATAACTAAAAATGTAGTTTGTAGTTCCTTCCATGCTAGTCATCTATGCTTGCTTCAAATTTCCTTCCACTATATTATATTCTCTATTAAATTATAATAAAATCATTGAGATATATAAATTTTAGAAGAGACATTTTCTCAATGTAGCTGAATAGTTGCTGTTTTGTCATAGACTTTGAAGACTTTTTGACATTTATGCTTTTTATTATTTGATAATACTGAAGATTAATATTTATACTTATTTTTAAAATATGTTACTTAATATCCAGGAAGTTTTGCTCTAAATATTGTTCTGTGAAATCCATCACCATGTTTGTATCAAACCATGTTTCCTAGGGGCTGCTCATAGCCAGTACCTAACCTTAACAAAGAAAGAAAAGTAATACCAGTCTTGGAGATACAGAATATCCTTAACAGGAGCTTTATTTCCAGGGATGGTGACCTTGGCAAACTACAAATATGTCCCTGTAGAAAAGTCAATCCTTCTTCTTTCCCCTGAGCTCCCCTGACCTACCAATTGTCAGAATAGTGATAATCTCTTTCTGTCTCTTCTGCTTGCCCTCCTCTTCATTGTTCTTCCAATGTCCCTTGCATGTTTCATGCTTATTTTCAGAAAGTCAGAACTAGTATGTGAGTTATTTATTGACAATATCTCATTTATGAAATATGAATGTGCTGCTACCTATATGCCAAACATGATTTTAATGCTTAACCAACATTAATATACTAATTAATAACAATAAAATTGCAAGATTGTATGATTATTATTTTCATTTTATTTACAAATAAAAGACTAAAGCAAATGAAGATTAGAGAGAAGAAGGTAGTTTTGTATGGCTGTGTTTACAATTAGAGCAGAGAAATGGGAGACTGATGAGACTGGTTGGAGAAATGTCTCCTAAGATTACATGTGATTCCACTTTATCCATCACAGTATCTCACTCTGAGCAGCAAGAACATTCTCAAGAAAGACATGTAGAGCCACAACAACTATGTACTCCAACAGGTCAATGGAGCAGTGCAGTTATGAAGGTCAAAGGTGTAGGGAACTAAGTGATTTGAACAACATATTGGCAAGGTTTGGGAACATACATAATAACATACAAAATAAATTAAAATCAATTCTCTTTTCCCTCAGGGGTACAGTGTTACTTTGAAAGATGATCTTTATAGTACACACAGTCAGAGTGTGTCTTCTCTGAACGATCTGAAATATCATGCCCAGTGACATTTTTGTTGACACATAATATTTGCAATGCTGTTAACATTTCTACCTACATATGCAGCCCCAGCAAAGAAAACAATGAAAACCTAGCTTTTGAAAAGCGCTTTGTGAACCTGTGATATATTATCTTCCTGGGAAGCAGCTGACGGACTAAATGTCCTTTTGGGACAGAGTCCAGGTAGGAAACATCATTCTTCAAATCAGTCCATTAGGCTTCAATAAAATACAAATGCTGTGGCATCTATCATGATGCTCACCTATACTAATTTCCTCAGCTCCTTTTGGGAAAGATCAATTTCCCCTCTGTGTGTACTTGAACCTAAAGGAAGGAGCCTTTGTAGAGAAAAGCAACCAATAATTTGCTTATAATTAAAAGAATGACAATATTTATTACTAATGAATTATGTTAGCTAAAACACAGTTGTTTAGGAGTGAAAATACTTGCAATGAATTTTTCCTTCTCTTTTTCTCTTCATTAATTACAGACAACCTAGGTCACCAGAGTTGGTTGCAAGATGATGTTTAAAGGTAGGTATAGTTTTGATAGAGATCTTTATGTACAGAAAGTGTTGGTTGATTATAGGTCTTCATGTGTCTATGTATTAAGGAAGTCAAAGATGGGTCAAATATAAACATGCAGCTAATTTTGAATACACTAAAAATAAAATTTTCTATTTTCCTGAAACTTGGTACTAGATATTATGCACATCTTTTACCATGAATTAGTATACTTTGTGATTACACAGACTATCATTATTTATTATTTATTATTACTTTTATCTCTGCACTGAGATTCAGAGAAATTGGTTGCCAGTCCATTATATTTGCAATTTGTGCTATGTACTTTATGTAAGCCTGCCTACTCAGTGACACACTTTTTCCAACAAAGACACACATATTCCAACAAGGCCACACCTCCTAACAGTTTAATTCCCATGAGCCAAGATTATTCAAACCACCACAACTCCTATCAAGGCAACTTCTCTTTGAAACAGATGGAGATCACTATAAAAAATCATAACCAATCAATATGGAGAGCTGTGGAGCCTGGTTCCAAAAGACATTTCTACACTTAAGGTTGAGGAAACACTATGGGGGGGTAAGTAAATTGTAAGAGCCAGAGTATCATAGACTTTGCAATTTGACTGTGTATACTAGTAACATCAGAAGTTAAAATAGTAAAGTCTCACTAACATGACCACCCAAATGTGAGCTAAACAAGGAAGATATCAATGAACATAACAAACTGGATGTGAAAAACTTAGGAGGCCTCAACCTACACAAAGATTTGTACTATATTGAATAAATCTGGGAGCAAGAGAGATGGCTTCCCAAGAAAGGAAAACAGCAATTGATTGTCAGGTGCCAAATGGATATATATATATATTGTATGGACTCAACAGGTTATACTTTTATGTAATATATAATTATATATACATATATATTTTCAAATATCCATTCAGTAACAATTGATGAAAACAAGAGCTATGAATTTGAGGAGAGAGTGAGGAGGAGTATATGGGAGGGTATGGATGGAAAAAGGGAAGGAGGAAAAGTAGTATTTCAAATGCTATCCCTGAAATAAACAAAGCAAGTGTATTTTAACTGATAAATATGAATTGTACATATTTGTGGGTGTCATGTAATACTTTTGTCCATGTATATAGCATACAATATTCAAGACAATTAAGCTTATGTGTGCCCTCAAATATATAGCATTCTTAAAGTGAATGCATCCAAAGAATTGTTAGCTGTTTGAAATATACAGGAAAATATCCATATCTGTGTTCACCTTACTTTTCTACAGCATTCTATAATTTCTTATTCTAACTAATTCCAAGTATCCTTTAACAAAATTTTCTCCATTTCCCAAATATCACTAATCTCTAATAAGAACTATTTCACTCTTTAATTTTATGAGATGTAGTTTTTAGATATGACATATTAGTAAGAGGATATGGCAATTGTTTATTTGTGGATGACTTATTAGGTTCAAATGATGATCTCTGGTTACATCTATGTCTTTGACAAATGATTACATATCCTTTACTCTGATTTTAAAAAGTTCTTTTATTTTTATATTACAATTACATCATTTCCCAATTCCCTTTCTTCCCTCCAAATCTTCCCAGATGTCATTCTTTGCTCTTTCAAATACATGAAATAGTATTGTACAAAAATAGATCATACTAATTGGCTATACAATATTAAATATTCAGGTAGACATATACATACATATAGTCATACACACACACACACACACACACACACACACACACACACATATATATATATATATATATATATATATATATATATATATATATGCACATATATATGACTAGGCATGTTATATATGTATTTGTATGTGTGTGGGTGTAACAAATGTGTATGTAAACAATTAGTGAAAACAGAGTCCATAAATATGAAAGATTAGATTGTTATTGTTAAACAGTGTTTCATTATGGACGTATATCACATTTTCTTTATTTATTCATTAGTGGATATACAGACTTTTGTTTTTAGTTTCTAACTATTATGAATAGTGTTTCTATGAATGTTTGAAAATGTCTCTTTAACATGCTGTTTCAATTTCATTTGGATATATTCTCAGTAGTGGAAATGCTGGATCATATAAAAGTTTTATTTCAACATTTTGGAAGAATTTCTATATCATAATGGCTTACCATTATATATTCCTACCAATAAGGTATAACTTTGCACTTTGTGCAAATTCTTGTTAATGCTTATAATAACCACCTCAAAATATATGCATGACCTAGTTCATAAGACATTATGTTTCATTTACAATATCATGCAAGGAACACAAATACAAGAAGTTACTTAAGATAATTAAAATCACAGAAGCAGGAACTGGAATGATAAAGCCAGCTACTGTGGTACACGGCCTTAATCCCAGCACTCAGGATGGCAGAGTCAGGCAGATCACTGTGAGTTTCATGCCAACATTGTCTACAAAGTGAGTTCCAAAACAGTCAGAGCTGTTACATAGAGAAACCTTGACTCAAAACAAAGATAAAATGAAATACTTTTTAATAATATAATTTCTGATTTATCAGATGAAACTACTCTATAGATGAGATTTGCAAGATAAAATTTATAATTAACAGTTTGATGTAATGTACTTCAAAATAGGTTGATAAATACTTTTCATAAACAACAACCTACAATCACACAAGGAAAAATTGGTGATTATAAAATTCTTCAGTTACTTTGTTAGGATGATAATATAAAGGCTGAATGAATCTGTCTAAAGTTAAGAAGATGTGTGTTTTAGATGAATGTGACGTTACATAACCATATACCAATACTAGGAAATCACAGGCAAGAAGATCTCTGTGAGTTCAGGGCCAGCTTAGTCTACATATTGAGGTTCATGCTAGCCAGCACTGCATAAGAAGACCTGCCTCAAAACAATCAATCACATAAACTACATATGTACACTTTAGTCAATATAAATTTATTTATCAATTTATATTTCAATAAAGCTAAAATACTTTCAAGATCTTCTTTTCAAACACTGAGACACCATCAGGACTTCAGTTTCTACTACAAACCATGTACTCTAGTCTCATAAAACCACTTGAAGTATTTTGATACCTGCACACCATCATATATCATACCTACATCTACATCTAGATAGAGGAAATTCCCCTTTCTAGTGCTATCATATTAAAATTGGAATTTATATAGATAAAGATACATAAAATATATTAAACACATAAATAAATTTTAAAGAAATGCCATGTCAGTAATGAGAGTAATACCAGTTAAAAGTGAGCAGAGTGAGATTGAAACCACATTGGAAGAACAACATAGGCTGGCCTGACTACCCAGTTCTCCCAAAGTCCAGACCACCAACAAAGGAGTGTACCTGGAGGGATCCATGGCTCTGGATGCATATGTAACAGAGGATGGTCTTGCCTTACAGCAATGGAAAGGGAGACCATTGGTCCAGGGGAGGTTTGATGCCCCAGAGTAAGGGATGCTGGAACAGTGGGGCAGGAGAGTGTGGAAGGTGGGGGAGCACTCTCACACAGGTAAGGGGAGAGGGGAAGGCAGATGTGGGAGAGGGGTTTGGGAGAGTGGTAACCAGGAAGTGGAGTATCATTTGAGATGTAAACAAATAGAATAATTAATATAAAAGAAATATATATTTATTAGAATAATCATCATCATCATCATCATCATCATCATCTCTTTTTCCTTCCATCTGATATCTACATAGCTTCAGGTTTCTATTATCAAGAAGGCCATCTAAATGAAATCCCTCAACCTTTAAACCCCCCAAAAAATCTTTTTTAATTTGAAATATACCTAGTCTATGTTATTCTGTTATTAGTAAAAGAATATGGACTACTTCATACATAAAATATATCAAATACAGTGCATGTAATATTTGGTGAATGAATAAAGTTAATATTTATAGTGCCAATTTGAGGAGATAGACAAAATCAGTAGTTTATTATATATTTGCTATATTCCTGGAAAAGTAATATATGGTTTTACAACTTTCTTACACTGCTTCTATAGCTTTTCTCTAATTATATCTGCTATTTCCTGTGATGTGGGTCCATTGACACATATTATAGAAGCCAATATTCATTATCAAGAGTATATAATGTTTAATAAAGCATATCACTGATAACTTTGAAATCAAGCCTTCAATGATAAAAAGAAAACATAGCTGAACCAAAGGGAAGCAAGAGTTTATAATATCAAATTTAACTTTCAAGTTTTTCTTATGACAAAAGAAGTATTCTTTATTCCAAAGGAAGTGTATTATAAAGAGATGGACCAAGAAGAAGACAAATGGAAAATTTTGCAGGCTATACGACAGTATTTATTCCATTATATCTACTAAATATGAGCTCTTTCAGATAACATGAATGAATAAATTTTGTCTTATAAGACTAATTTATGGGTATTTATGCATTGTGCTTACTGTCTTTGTTAAACACTTCAATTTTCAAGCATTGTAACAGTGTAGAAAATGAAAAAATATCTTTTGGATTATACTGAGTCTATATCTTGTCAGTATTATTATTGGAAAAAAGAACACCATTACATCTAAAAATAATTCAGATTAAAGAGGTAAAATATATTGGATTGTTATCTTCCATTATATTGTTAACATGTCCAAATTATTTTACCTACATTGACTGAAAATAAGTTATAAGGAATAAAATATTTTTCTTCTCTACACATCATCATCCTGGAACCAGGAATTTTCAAAGCTGTAGTTATTGTTCAGCTAAAAAGCAGTTCTATAAAGTGACACTATTGTAGTGTGTAGGGAATAGAAAGGTTTTTCAAGTCAAGGGTATGTGGTGGATGCACTATTGCACACTTATGTCAATGCTTGTAAATGATATTGCTCTCTGTTTGAAAAAAAACTCACTTCTATGGTCTGTCTGGAAATGAAATTTCCTATTGAAACTGTAGTTCCGTTATCTTCCTGCTGTGAGTCTTTAGATCAATTGCTTGTCACATTTTATAAAAATCTATAAATAGAGATTCTGTGGCATGGCTACTTGACAAAACTAAGAGATTTATATTATGTTTTATGTGGTGCATCCCCCATTATTCTTTTTAAGTATCATTTGAAGAGGATGGGCATGAGGATATGTGGAGACTATAGCTTATTGTGGATGGCAAGACACATACACATAAGGGTGAGTTCCAAATATGTGCCCTATGACAATGGTGTTTTGAAGCCTTGAAGAAATAATAAAGGAAGGTGGGCATATCAGTACACTATAATCCAAGCACTCAGGAGACTAAGGTAGAAAGATTATAATTGGAGTTGCATATTGAGTTGCACAGTGAGAACCCATATCCAAACAAAAGAAACAACAAAACAAAAGAGAAATGTGTTCTTTCTGTGAAACTAAAAATTGTTTTTAAAATTGAACAAATAGAAAGAGGAGATTCTTGGTCCCAGGAAGGCTGGATGCCTTGTGTGAGGGAATTTGAGGGTGGGGAGGTGCGAGTGGGGGGTAGGTAGGGGCACATCTTCAGAGAAGCAGGAGGAGGGGGGATGGGATAGGGGGTTTCTGGGTGGGGCCTAATGGGGTAAGGGAATAACGTCTGAAATAAAATATCAAATAAAATATGAAAAAAAAGGTTAAAAAAAAAAAAGAAAAAGAAGCACAGAATCTGGGCTTTGGAGACCATGTGGTGCCAATAACCTGTATTAGAAACCTCCTAAGCCAGTCCTGCCCTCCATCCTCCCACCTATCAGCCACCATGCTGATGTGGGACTACAAAGAGTCTGAATCCAGAGTTTAAACCTGAATTCCAAGTAGGAAATCTCAGAGCAAGTCCACCACCCTGTTGGACTCTCAGCCTTTCCACCCACTGCTGGGATCCAAGCCCATATGGAGGTAGATTCAGACCCTTAGTAAGAAACACTGGGAGTCAGTCAACCTCCCCAACCACCCAACCTCTAAAAATACCCTATTCTATCAACCACCATGGTGACCAAGGTTGGGTAAAGTTCAAATTCTGGTTTCTATTGCTGTGATAATGACCATAACCAGAAACAATTTGGGAGAAAGGGGCCTCACCAGCCATTAGGTAGCTGAGGTTTTCAGATCAGGCATGAAGTCCCTCCTATTAAATGGGCCTCAAATCCAATTAGGTCATCATTGATCACCCCCAGGATATAAATTCCACAATTGTTCCTTTCAGTATATCTTGTTATTCTGGTCATTGTTTGTTGGTGTTAACATCTGAGTCCTAGAGAAACATATTTCAATTTTCCTTTAACCATGATTGTAATTATTAACAACTATGATATTCTAACAATATGTTATTACATTCCTGTTTGAATATTTGACTTTTTTCTTCAGATATTCAGAATGTTAGTATTTCTTTGAATTCTTAATTCTGTAGTGTACTCTTCAAAGATAATCCTTAGAATATCATGAAAAAGAATACTGAGTTTTACTACTAAAATTTCTGCCTTCGACTCTGGACTTTGGTAAGCTATTCAGAGAACAATTCTTTTAGCCTCCAAGTCCAAGTTTTAGTCGTCTGTTTTCTAGTAATCACTAATTTCTTGGTAATAATGCTTAAATCCATGAGCTGAAATTTAAAACACACTGTTACTCATGCCAATCCAATTAAACACCAAAGTGTTGCAATTTAAATTCCTCCAATTGAATTACAGAAAAGCTTTATTTAGTAGTATAGATAATTCCTACTAATCCTTAAGCTAGCTATCATTCAGGAACTGAACATTAATGTGAGAGGGTGGTGAGACCAATAGATAGGAACAGCAAGGGAATGGCTGGTGTTTAAATTAATTGTAACCTTTGAGTTTTCTTGTAATCATAATTAAAGGCTTTTGTCTTTGAAATCCTGACAATAAAACTCTTTTTAGTATGTAAAACCAGGGCTTGCTGAGCTAAATTAATTACATAATTATAGCACCTTTACTTCTCATATTGATAACTAAAAACTTTTTAATAACAAGGGCAGGGAGAATGAATTAACCCTATGAAGCATTAGGTTAGTACATGAGTCATAGGTAAGCCTGTGGACCTTTAAACATATTGATGCTTAATTCTATTTGCCCATGTTAGATCAAATTATCAAAGTACACAATATTACCTCAGAAAAAGCATTCAGCATTTATTACATAGAAATCTCAACATAAACTCAGGTGATCTATTTGTTTTACCTCAGTAGGATGAATAATGTCTTTTCTAGGGCTTTGGAATTGTCAATTACATTTAACTATCTTAATTTTTGTTTTATTGTACAATTTTTAACACGGAGTGTTATTGGTAGGGAGAACAAAGCAATATAAATATTCGAAGCTTTGAACTGGGATAAATCTTGTTTCCTTTCAATGACTTAACTGATTTTAAGTCTCCTAACATAGTGCTATCAATCTGCAGTTGTTAGCTGTACATTTTAAGAGAATTTGAGTGATAAAGGATCACTGATTAAGAGTTAAACTGCAAAACAGTAATCTCATCTAGGGTCTTTTTTTTAGTGACTTATTTTTCAACCCTAGAAACAGTCATGTCTTGATTCTCTACTTCTTTTTGACCTTCTGCTGGTGATCTAGTTCATCAAACTTTACTGGTATTTGTGCATAATGTTCCATCTGACTTTGCTGTGCTTATGAATTGTATAACCTTGTAAGGCCACCACATATCCCAGTGTAGCCAGAAAATCTAATATTTATAAACATAATAATTAGTCTTGATATGAACTAAAAATTTAAGTAAGGTCACCATTGTATCTCTTTCTATATATTGCAATTCTGAACCATATATTTCCTGCCCTGTAAAATAATACATTGAGTAATATAAGACCTGACAAAGGGGAAGGAATATCATTAATATTTAGTCAAATGATTTTAAAAGATTAACACATTAAGGTTTGCCTATGAGTAGTACACTATGCATGGAAGAGTGCCTAATATATTTGACATGCCAAAGTAACTATTGAGTCCTTCTTTGACCATGATACAAAAATTGCAGACAGAGAATTTATGAGGAAGAGATAATTTTTCTGTTCTTGTATGTGTCCATTACAATCTAGATGATGAAATAAGATTGACATGAAGTCACTAGGTAATGATGCCTGAACGTCATTTGATGCCAACACAAATGCACAGACTTTAAATAGCAGAGTCCAGAGAAAGAATTACTGTGTAGGCTGAACTAATGCTTAGAGACTTGTCATATTCCCACGGATTTGTAAGTTATTAGTCATAGAGGTCTAGCAGCACTTGGATTTGGAGCACAGAGTGGGAGGGACGGACACACACACACACATACACACACACACACACACACACACAAAGAGAGAGACAGACACAGAGACAGAGAGAGAGGGGGTACATAAAGAAAATGAATCTAATGATTCAGAGGAGCAGACAGAGAAGGCTTGTGCTAAGGAAACAGAGTAGATGGTCAATGGTGAAATGAGGAGGTGGTATGAAATAGCCTGAACTTATTGGATGGAACTGAAATTATGCACATAGAAAGAAGGTCTGTAAACATTAAAACAATATAGTATATGCTGATAAGATTTTATTTTTCCATAATAAAATGTTGTAATACTTCAATATTCCGTTGTTCATAAGATATTGGAAAGTTAACAAAAAAAGAGTTAGTTTTCTGATAACTGAGAATTAAGTTCAATCACTTCCTAGAAATAACTTTGGAATTAATATTTGACATGAAAGTATTTTATCAATATGACTATTACAGAATACAAAACATAAAGACCAGAAAAGAAACTCCTCATAACCTATCAAAATTAAAACACTAAACATGGAATAAAGACAGGGTATTACAAAGTGTCAGAGAAAAGCCACTAATCACATATAAAGGCAAACTCATCCATAACAGTTGATTTCTTAATGAAAATTTTAACAGCTTAAAGGGCTTGTCACAATATGTTACAAGTTTTTAAAAGATCACAAATACCTGGTCAGACAACTGTACCCACCCAAACTAGGCACCAGAGTTGAAGAAGAAAAGCATTCCATAATTCTGACAGACCTAAAGAATTTATGTCTGCCAAATCAACCCTACAGAGAATACTGGAAACAGTGCTTTGGATTGAAGAGGGGAATAAACACACCCAAGAGACTACAGAGAGAAAAGAAATAAAACTATAATATAAAATGTAAACAATGACTAAGAACACAGACAGCAAAAATGCAACAAATTCACAGCAATCAACACAAAGCTTTTGATAGTAATTTTAAATATTAATGGCCTCACCGTCCCAGTGAAAACACACAGGTGAATTGAATATATTACTAAACAAGAGGCCTGATCCAGGTCAGTAAAATAGCACTAGAACCAACTAGACCTAAAATCATGTGCTTCCAAGGATCTGACCAAAACCCCAAATGTATGTTTTGTCTTTTCTGTTCTCAACGGAGAACTCCTAAGGTATCTCTTGTATTGATGATATCTAACTACATTGATATACTTGGTAGGTACCCAAGTACCCATACATAAACTATGAAAACCTTTGCTTAGTCAAGTGCTTGCTGATAGAGAATGTCGCAGTCCCACATGGCTCTGTTATTAATTAATTAATATACTAGGCATAACAATTCATCCAGATGAGGAATGAAGGCCCGCCAATAACCCAGAAGTCCCCCAGACTTTGTAAATTCTTCTCTATATGAAAAATAAGTAAGGCTTTCATTTTATTCTTCACTGTTTTCAGAGTCATTGATGATACCTGAAGCAACTGCTCTTAGGAATCTCATGGGAGAGTTCGGAGCCTGAATCTTTTGGAGCTGGTTGATAGTCCAATGAATAGTAGATGTATAGATGAGTGTACACTCACACTGCAATGTTCTATAAGAAAGGACTTTTATTATTTAACATGATATTCAGACAATGGAATCTTGCTTCACCAATATAGAATTATAACAAATGACAGAAAGCAAGACATTGAGGCATAATCTGCAGTGTCGCATTGTCTTTACTTTAAAGTGAATAAGTACTAATATTACAGGACTTAAAGAGATGTCAAAAAAGATTTTATCTAAAGCCATGACAATATTCACAGAGCTAAGATGTGATTTTTCTAGTTCATGAGTATTATTATGCATCACAGCAAGGATAAGAAATAATATATATTCTATATATAATGCTATTGTCCAAAGTTCCTCTAGTGGTCAGATGGACATATCAAAGGCACTTTGGCATGCCCAACTCAAAAAAATATTGTAATTATCTTTAGTATGTCCACCTAGATCTTTATTTGCATTTTATCTTCTGTTCTCCTAGGGATTGGACATCTACCAAGATGTTTTGTTTTGTTTTCCTATCAAAAGTAACTTTACTACCTGAATTTTGAGGTATAATTTCCTCACAAAAATCATTAATGTCATTATTAATAGAATATGCATCCATACATTTTTTTTTCAGAACCAGGTATCCTAGCACCAAATATTGAGAGAAGGATTTTTTCCTCAAACCTTATGTATGATAATGCATCTTTTATTCTGATGTATTTACTTCTGTGGTCCTAGACGACATCCTGGGTTGCCATGGATCAGTGTATCTTCAGCAGCTGTGATAGATAGCAAAGCAGTGATCTCTTTGATTGAGATTGGAGAGCCAGTAGATGGCAAATTATACATGAGGTTTCTGCATATACTACTTACTCTTAAGTCACTGATGCCACAGCTCTAATCAGAGGTAACCAGAAAATACACTCTTCATAACTGGTAGTGCTAGAGAATGGAAATTACTCAACTTCTCTGACAGGAGGAGCATGGAGGCACTATTAGGCTTCTTTCCTTAAGACCACCAAGATTACATTATATTCTTTCTCTAGTTATCCTGGGGATGCTGGCTTGGTGCACTTAGTGCACATATGCTTTCCTTTTACAATAACTGCCCCCATTTTTTTGTCTACCCCCACCCCCTTTTTCTAGTTAGAATTTATTAGAAGTCACAACCTGTTCTGGCCACTTTGAGACTCTGTGAGGTCAACTACAACCCCAGGAATATCAGAAATATGCTACTGTAGAACAAAAGAGTGTCAATGTTACAGAAGTCTGAAGTAAATTTTCTGTGGATTTCCCTTTCAATTGGGAGGACAGGTCTTCAGCTGATTAGTGAATACCAACCACTATGTGATGAACCATCTGCTTTCCATAAACCATCAATTTAAATGTAAACCTCACCTTTAAAAAAGCCCTTACAAAAATACCCAAACTGACGCGCTACCAAATAACTGGGTACTAAGTTCTAGCCAAGTTGGCACATGAAATTAATACCCTTGTTAATATAGTTATCACATGTGTAAATTTTCTTAAATAATATTGAATATGCAAACCAAGAAGGTAATAAGGCCATACTACTGTCTAACTTCTTCTGAAGAAGTACCCATGGCAGGCAGAAAAACACTAGACTTTTGCCCACCTCACCCTACCCCCAAATCAACAAAAGCTTGTCTTTCTCTCATCTGGAGTGGGGGCTATCCCAAAACATGCAGCCTGTATATGGGGTATGGTCTTCTAGCTGGGTGCCTCATCTGGCCTCAATGGGAGAGGAAGCACCTAGCCTCTCAGAGACTTAAAGTGGCAGGGTGGAGGATACAGGAGGAGGGGGTACTCAGAAAACAAGAGATGGGGAAGGATTGTGGGAGGGGGTGACTGGGATGGGTTATAAAGTGAATAAGCAAAAAAATAAAATTAAAAAAGAAAAGAAAAAAATCTTCATTATCATTAAGAAGTAATGATTCCTTAAGCATCACAAAATATGTTCTAAACTGAGTTAGAAATTGAAAAATTGCTGTACATTGCAATTGAGAAATTCTATTCAATAAAAAAAACTGCTACAAGAAAAAAAAAGTAACCTTGATCTCTCTCAATAACTATGACCTCTCTTTATCTCAAGTGAGCCGGCTCAGACTGAATCTCCAAATACAACCTTGCTGATACATTCATATTATTTGACTCAGTCTCATCTCTACCATTCTTTGCCAAAACTCCATTATACGCAACAATAGGAACTTGAATATATACCATCAACAGTGATTGTCCCCAAACCAGGCAAAAGATGAGTGAAAAAAAATCACACACCAGTGACTAAATTGAAGGGCCTTTGGCCTACCTTGAACCCAGAGAGAAACTTGGGGCTAGAGTTCTCATAATATGCAGTTCGCCTTTTTATTCTGAACGATGCACCAACTTAGGCATGGGAACAAGTTTGAGCTTTCTATTGTTGAATCTGACAAAGGAATGATAAAAAAAAAAAAAAAAAAACAAAAAAAAAAAAAAAAACCCTCGAGCCTACCTTTGACTTTTCAGAATTAAAATAGTAGAATTGCTACACAGATAAAATAGACAACTGGTTTATAATTACTATAAATATAGGCAAAATATTCCAACCTAAAAAATGTACAAAGAATACATATTCTTTTACTCTCTAGATGTTGCAGTATACCAATAAACATCAGGGATTGAAGAAAACCATGGCTTTATTTAACAACAACAACAACACAATGCCAGAAACTTATACAGTAATAATAAGAATTGGAGAACTTTCAGTTAGATATTTTGAAGCAGGTATTTTTTGTCAGCTTGAAGTAAACAGAGAGAAAATGCAGTCTGAAGAAACCTGGACCCCTGAGATCTCTCAGACACTGATCCACCCACCAGGCAGCATACACTAGCTGGTCCGAGGCCCCAGACACATATACAGCAGAGGACTGCCTGGTCTGGACTCAGTGAGAGAAGATGCACCTAACCCCTGAGAGTCTTGAGGCCTCAGGGAGTGGGGAAGCCTGGCGGGGTGTTGAGGGAATGTGGGGATGTGTGGACAACTTCTTGGAGACAAGGGAAGAGGCATGGGATGAGGGATAGCCAGAGGGCAGAACGGGAAGGGGATAACAACTGGATTTCAGAAAAGATTAAAGAAAATAATAATAATAAAGAAAACTTAAAAACTAGATACAACGCAAAATCAGTAATACATTGTGATGTGGAAAACATGATCAAAAGAATTAAAAATGTGATTTAGAGCATTAACACCAGGATAGATAATATAAAAGAATTTAGGGACATCAAAAAGTAGCATTTTGAAAACACACACAAAAATAAAAAGAAAAGAAAGCATATGATAAATTTAGCAACGTGTTAAAAGAATAAATATTTGAATATGAGTTTCAGGAAGGACTTTAGACTATCAATGGAATAAAGATCATCTCAGAGGGAAAAAAATAAATTTAAAAACATTAACATTGTGTTTTACAATTACAATTACAATTGTTAATGTAATCATTAACATTGTATAATGATATAGTAATCGAGATACCATGATAAAACCTTTTATCTTGTATACTAACTTAAAATTTAATTTTGAAAGGTGATGAAAATATATTTCTAAATATTTCTTTTTTATTTTTGGGACTATATTATAATAATTACAATATTTCTCCTTTCTCTTTCCTCCTTCTAAACCTTCCCATTTATCCTTCCCCACTCTATTTCAAATTCATGGACTCTTTCTTTCATTAATTGTTATTGCATGCATATATGTATACTTGCAAAATGTCTGTATAATGTTACTTGTACGTTTGTTTTCAGGGCTGGCCATATGGCACAAGACAGTCAATTAGTGGACTCTTTCCTGCCTAGGGAAGACCACTGCTCCTGCTTCCAGCTCTCTCTAGCTGCCTACAGAAAACAAATGTTCTCTATATTAGTGTGTTTACATACCTATTTTTAAATGTTCTAACAGCTATCAGAAACTAAAAAAAAAATTGTGTTAATTGTTTTTATTAAGTCATCTTGAAATACATTTGTTTTTCATTAAAAATGAAATATAAAAAGAAGTAATCAAATATCAAAGTATGAAAAGTCAAAGGTTTTCAGCTTGTTAAACTATCTCAAGAAATGTTATAATCAAGATTGCAGCACCGAAAATAAAGAGAAGATTCTCAAAACTGTATGAGAAAAGAAGCAAATAACACATTAAGGTCTCCCAATTAACCTGACAGCACATTTCTTAGCAGAAACCATATGAGACAGGAGAGAAAGGCATGAGATTTTTCACAGTATTGAAGGATGTAAAGCTGACAACCAAAAATTATATATCTTATAAGACTACTGTTCAGAAACAAAAAATAGATGAAGATGGATATCCTCAGACAAAAGCTGAGAAAATATATCTCCACCAAATCTGTTCTACAGGAAAAAACAAAGGAAAAGCTTCATAATGAAGATGATGTTAACAAGGCATGTGTAAATATAGAAGTCCCTAGTCAGTGAAATTATGCAATAATATCAAATTACTCTAACCTTATATTAATAGTGAATGAATATTTTATATAACTAGTTTTAATAATAAAGCTAAAATAAATAACTTTAAAAGAATTATAAGTAAATATTTGAAGAGATAAGTAATGTAGAAAATGTAAAAATAGTATCGAAATCTGAAAATATTTGGAGGCATTAAATTTAATTACTAATTTTTCTTATTAGTGTACTTTTTCCTGTTTCTGGTCTTATCTTTGTGGTTATGTTTGGTTATCATACTTTCTAAATAAATTACATAATAAAAATGTCATTTTAAAATTGTAGTAGCCAAAATTTAGTAACATTATTGAAACAGATATTAAAGAAAAATTCAAAACAACACTACACTAAATAATTATGAAAGTGGAATTTTAAATGTAAGCAAATGCAAGGAACTATAAGATGCTATAAAATAAATCAAACAATGGATTTTTAAGTCATTATATACCAGTAATTGGACTAAATATAAATTATTGAAGTTTTTCAATTAAAAAAAATTGACATTGAAGCCGGGCGGTGGTGGCGCACGCCTTTAATCCTAGCACGTGGGAGGCAAAGGCAGGTAGATTTCTGAGTTTGAGGCCAGCCTGGTCTACAGAGTGAGTTCCAGGATAGTCAGGGCTACACAGAGAAACCCTGTCTCAAAAAACCAAAAAAAAAAAAAAAAAAAAAAAAACCTGACATTGAATGATTTAAAAGAAATGTGAACAACAAAAATTAAGAGAAAAACAAGACTTATGATGTTGCCTAAAGAAATTCACTTTAAAAGAAACCTTGTAGAAACTCACAGTCTACCAACTAATTATAAAATATAAAACCTTAAAAAGAGTTTGAATGGAGGCATTCTGTATAAATAGATAACAATACTGATCTCATAAGACATGATTATTAAATGAACATCCCAGTGCCAAGCACAGGATACCATCCTATGAGTAAATGATTAAGGAGGTCACAAAGTCACCCAATACAGCACAGGCTGTTGTTATTGCTTAGTTTCCTTCAAGAACTAAATGGTAAGATCCTTTTGCTAAAGATTCAAACACTTTAGCTTCAATACATAGAAAAAGAAATCTTGAACTGACCAGGAAAGTAAACATTTGCTGTATAGACTGTTGGGGAGGGGGAAACATCAATAGTTTAACATGTACTAGATACTTCATATCACAATACTGAGCTCCCAGGCAAGGTGTGCCTACAGGTGGAATGTAGCAAGACTACTTTCAGATAGGATTTGATCCTCAGGAAGAATGTCATTCTTGATAATTTAAAGAGAGCCAAAGTCCAGGTCAGGGAACATCATAGGCCATAAAGAAGAGCCTGCTATTACTGTTTTGCTCAATGTTCATATTGTTACACTATCTTTGAAGTATTTCTGGATTAGTATTTATCTAATCCTGTTGCTCTCAGCCTTTGTTGGTGATCCTTCTTTTTCAGTGGGTAGTGCTTATAAGATTCACATTGATAAGAGCAAGTGATCGTGAGTGCTTAGCCATATATGGGGCATCCATATCAAGATTTGATCCCTGTGGCTCAGAGAGCATCACAGGAGATGGGATGGAAAGGACATAAGAGCTAGATGATGGGAAGGAGTGCTGTGAAATATTGTTTATGAGTGTTTTGCTTGCATGCATGTATCTGCTGCTGTATATATGTACCATGTGTCTGTGGAAGACAGAAAAGGTCCTTTGGTCTCCTAGAATTGGAGTAACAGAACATGGTGAGCTGACATATGAGTTCTGGGAAACAAACTAGGTTCCCCTGAAATTTTCATTCTATCAAGTGCTTTTAGCTACCAAACTGTCTCAGCTGAAAGTGTTATTCTAAAATAACACTTGAAATTAGTAGGACAATGTATTGAGTGAGTATCACAGTGAGAACTATAAGTATCCTGTGCTTGGCACTGGGATGTTCATTTAAGTATATATCACAAGGTCCCAGCACTAACTGAACTATTCACAATTGATAACTGTTGGGAAAGTTAGCTTTCTTCATGAGTTTTGTCTTTGTATGTTACTCAGTGTATAATGGATGGTCCTATACCCAATATACATAAGATAATCTCTAATTGGATTTAGTGCATTATAAGAAAAAAGTAATGAAGATGATGTGAAGTTGGTTTATCTGTGAGAAGGTGAAAGACAGAGGACATTGTCTAAATGCACTGTATATATGGATGAATTCAAAATATAGATAAAATTAAAAATTAAGTACAGAACGACAAATAATTAACATAACAGTCACTTAATAAATATAAAACAGGGGATCATAAAAAGCACGAGAATAAGGTACAATATAGCAGATATGTAAATTTAAACACATATTACAGAAATTAACACATCAAATTTGAAGGATATTTATTCTTTTAGTAAACACAGCATTTTCACCTTAAAATATTAAATCATATTAATAAAAACAATAAATTCTATAATCAATCAAATGAAGGTGAAATGGAATACTGTTTAAAAATTCAAAAGGCCTGTTTTTATGAGATATAATTTAGATTTAAAATATCATGATCTAGGTACAGTAGTTCCCATATGTAATTCCAGAACTCAGGATGTTGAGACAAAATGACAGTCCTGAGTTCCAAAACAATCTGGACAACATTAACTGTGCCACAGTTTGAGACCTTGTCCCAAAAGCATCAAAAAACTATATAACTTCAAGAAATCAAAAGAAGATAAAGGTTTCAAAATAAGGAGGGGCTTTATATACATTTCTAAAAGCATTGAAGAACAGACAATCAAAAATGTATATAGTACCTGAATAGATTACTTTCATTTTACATGTGTGTGTGCGCCTGACACAAGCATGTGTGTACATGTGTATATGGCTGTGCTCTATAAAGGCATGGATATATGGAGTTCAGAGATTGGCATTGGGGTATCTTCAATCACATCTTTGCATTAATTTTTGAAATAGGTACCATCACTGAACTTGGAACTTACCATTTTGTTTACATTTTGTCTTGCTCCTGGGATCCATCTGTATATATAGATACCTAATCTAGAAGAGTAGGCATATCACAGCAGCTGGCTTTTAAGTGATTGCTGAAGATTTTCACTCAGATCCTCATGTTTTCACAACAAGCACTCTATCAACTTAGCCCTGTCCCCTACACCATAAGTAGATTCTTTTAAAGTTCAAATGTCATGAGACTATAAGTTATATGTAATTGAAAGTAGGGGAATAACCCTATTTAAAAATGGGGTATGGAGCTAAACAAAGAATTCTCAACAGAGGAAATGCGAATGGCCGAGAAGCACCTAAAGAAATGTTCAGCATCCTTAGTCATCACGGAAATGCAAATCAAAACAACCCTGAGATTCCACCTCACACCACTCAGAATGGCTAAGATCAAAAACTCAGGTGATAGTAGATGCTGGCAAGGATGTGGGAAAAGAGGAACACTCCTCCATTGTTGGTGGCATGTCAAGATGGTGCAACCACTCTGGAAAACAGTCTGGCGGTTCCTCAGAAAATTGGACATATCACTACCTGAGGACCCAGCTATACCACTCCTGGGTATATACCCAGAAGATGCTCTGACATATAACAAGGACATATGCTCCACTATGTTCATAGCAGCTTTATTTATAATAGCCAGAAACTGGAAAGAACCCAGATGCCCTTCAACAGAGGAATGGATACAAAAAATGTGGTACATTTACACAATGGAATATTACTCAGCTATTAAAAACAATGAATTCGATAAATTCTTATGTAAATGGCTGGAACTAGAAAATATCATCCTGAGTGAAGTACCCCAATCACAAAAGAACATACATTGTATTCACTCACTGATTATTGGATTTTAGCCCAGAAGCTTGAAATACCCAAGATTCAACTCACAGACCACATAAAGCTCATGAAGAATGATGACCAAGTGGGGGGGGGTGGGCTTCAGTCCTTCTTAGAAGAAGTAACAAAATACTCAAGGGAGCAAATATGGAGACAAAGTACAGGACAGAAACTGAAGGAGGGGCCATTTGCAAACCATTCCACCAGGGTATCCATCCCATGTGCAGTCACCAAAGGTAAACGTTGATGTGGATGTCAGGATGTACATGCTGACAGGATCCTGATATAGCTGTCTCCTTAGAGGTCTGCAAGAGTCTGACATATTCAGAGGCAGATGCTCACAGCTAACCATTAAACTGATCATGGGGTTCCCAACAGAGAAGATAGAGTGAAGACTGAAGGAGTTGAGAGGATTCGTGATACCACGAGGAAAGCAACAATATCAACCAACCAGAGCCCCCAGGGTCTAAACCACCAGCTTGGGAGCGCTTAGGGAGAGACCCATGGCTCCAGCTAAGTGGGAAAAGAGATCCTTGGTCCCATGAAGGCTGGACATCGGGGGGGGGGGTTTGAGGGTGGGGAGGTGAGGTACAGGAGAGGGGGGGGTACACCATCATAGAGGCAAGAGGAGGGGGGATGGATAGGGAGTTCCTGGGAGGGAGGGGGAAAAGGGGGTAAGGGGAAAACATCTGAAATGTAAATAAAATTTCCAATAAAAAAAAAAAAGAAAGTAGGGGAATTGAAAATCTTATCTCAGGAAAATGAAGGCAAAAAATAGAAAACGGATAGCTATGGCTATTAGTCAGCATGAACATTACAATCACAAAAATTGTAAATGTATATGTGGCTAACATGGAAGTATCTATGTAATATACTACAAATACACTGACAGTAAAGCTATTTTTGAATCTAATTTGAATAATAGATACATCATCCAAATATAATCTTAGTAATGAAAATACAGGCATAAACATTATAAACCAAATGGAACTAAGGTACCCTTATAGAAAATTCCCAGAAAAAAACAATATAACATAGTCTCTTATAAAAGAAACATAGAATGGTCTCCAAAATAGGACAAATAGGTCATCACAAGGATCACTGAAATGAAATCAAAAAAGGTTTTTTGTTTTGTTTTGTTTTTGTTTTTTTTTTTTTGATTTTGGTAACATTGGTATAAAAACTGTAAAGAAAGAACAAGGCATATTTAGAGGTAGGTAAAATTTGTAGAATTAGGGGCTGGAGAGATGGCCCAGTCATTAAGAGCACTTGTTGCTCTTGTAGATAAAAGACTCAGATTCAGCTCATAACATCCATATGATGGCTCACAATCATCTACAACTCCAGATCCATGGGATTTGATGCAGTCTTCTGAAGTCCTTGGGCCTCAGGCACACATGTGTTATATACAGACATGCAGGCAAAACACTAATACACACAAAATACAATAAATCATATTGATGTCACTGAGAATTTCACATATATGCATAAACACACACACATTCACCACAGAGGCATGAATGTATACACAAAGAGACACACTGGAGAGAAGAGAGAGAGAGAGAGAGAGAGAGAGAGAGAGAGAGAGAGAGAGAGTTAGTTCTGGGGAAGGAGAAAGGTTTCAGTGAAGAAAAAATAGAAATGAGAGGAAAGAGAGAGTTCGCTATGCTTCTGAGGGAGAAAAGGTGACCAGCCATGTGAGATCTCAAATGGAGTGGCCACAGGCCACTCTTACAGGCAGGCAGTTGGGGATGTCTAGCTGGGGCTAGATATAACTGAGCAACTAAAGTTGAGGCAGGTGGAGAGGTAAGGAGCTAAGATTATTCATAAGGGCACGCTTCTCCAGTGGGAGATAATTAGTGACCAGCAACTGTGCCAAAAAGGCAAGTTGAAGTTGAAAAACTGTGTGGGCCTGTGTGTTTCATCCGCTTATCCAATATGCTCTGGGTAGGGGCTGGTAGCGTGGCCCATTCCCAGAGTTAAGGCAAGGTAGCAAAGCTACATGCAACAGATGGCTCTCAACATAGAAGGTGAGAAACCATTACTAATTTAAGTATTCCTGGATGGATCACACACACAGTGATACAAATCTAGAAATAGGGGAGAATTGGTTCTCAGCGAGCAAAGCTCAGTGTGTCAAGTGGCTCTAGCACATAGGAAACTTGAGTAATGGAACACAGGACCTCAGCTCAGAGACTCTGGGATCCTCTGCTGTGAAAAGAGAAATGATGGCTGATTTTAGGCAGAGAGCCAGACTGTAAAAACTGCCTGCTTCTTACAAGCAGGTAATGAAAGAATAGATTTCTAAAGTTTGATTTAATTGTTTTTAAGGATAGAAGGGAACATAGATTTTGCCTGAGCCATGTGGGGGATTCTTCTTGCAGTTCATAACTGATGCAAGGAGCTTAGGATAAGAGACAGATAGCCAGTTGGTAGACCTAGCAAATACTAAACTCCACAAAAGAGAGAAGTTAGAGAGAATGAATGAAAAAATGTTTTAGAGATTTGAAAAAGTCTTACCAGGACAATTTCTTGGGATCTTTGAACATGGTCTACACGTGGGGATTTCTAAGATTCCTTTCCCTAGTATAATATAGAGAGAGCCAGGAATAGGCTTATACGGTAAGTACACAGAGATATTAAATAATAATTTTTCGGCTTTGATATCATGAAGTTCGAGGCATGAGACAGCAGAAATACTGTCTGATCAGTTTAATATTTGTTTAGAGTGTGCTTTATTTGCTTTGCTTTGTTTTTTTCTTTTATGAAAATGAGTGTGGTTATGAATTTGGTAGTTATATTAAAATTCCTCTGGGAGAGGTCAAGCTGAACATTTAATGATTTCCAGTTACTGGACCAAAGATTTGTTATTTTGGAAGAAATTCTCTGCATTTGTCTTAACAGGGAAGGAGAATAGGCTAAACATACAGATACTAGATAACATGCTAAATCTAGCTTTCTTAAGTTTAACCAAATTTTCTAAATTTCCTACCCTTCCCCACCCCTTTAAAGAATTTTTCATCATCCTATTCAGCAGGAAGAAGTTATGGAGAGTTGTCAGCCGAATACACTGGCTTGGAGTATCTGGTAATGGTTATTTTACAAATTATAGAAAAGTTGTCATTTTAAAGGGATAATTTGGGAATGGTCATAATTTTGAACATGGAGGAAATGGTGGGATGGATTACTAAAATTTTATCCTTGAACAAAGCATTGTGTAGCCATACTCTTAATTGGTAGCACTCTTCATAACTGATAAAAAAATTCAAGTTATAATTTCTTACATTGGTACAGAATTTATTTGATACAGATTTGAGGTTCATTGGTGTAAATTTCTTATTTTGATACAAAATATTAGATTAATATTATTATTAGATAGTCATTGTGCCTATGCAACTCACTTAAGAATACAAAGCTTAGACCCAGTCCTTCTTTTTTTAATTATTATTTATTTATTTAATTATTTAAATCAAATCATAATTTATTACTTATGCACACAGGAGTTATAAACACAAAAAGGCAGGATGTGGGGAAGGGGATGACACCGGAGTGTAGGTGTTTCAGGGGTATACAGATATCTTTTATAACAGGGTATTGGCTGGGTGAAGGTTCAGGGGACAGGTCACTATGACTCTGCCTATGATTCACATTGTCCTTATCTAAGTTGGTACTATCCACCGAGGCTACCTATTTACAAGGTCTATGACTACTCAGGCTGGTAAATTTCCACAAAAGCTGCCTGTTTACAATAGCTTACAGCTCTGTTTCAGTGTTTTTCCACAGAGACCCAAGACTTTGTGTTAGCATGCATATATGTCAGGTCTATTGCTGATTTTAGACCTATGGCTGATTTTAGGCCTTCAATGTATAGGCAGGGCTGCCCCTGACATCTCCTCCCTTCTCTAAGTATAGAAGGGCCTTGGTGACTCTATTCTTGCGAAGGCAGGGATAGAAGCCTGACCTCCAGTAATTGAAGAGTACCTTGTAATGGCTTCAGTCCTCCTGTCATTGTCCAGTGAGGCATGAGGGCCATACCCATCCCAATGTCTTTTTCTTGGAGAGGGGATACTTTTGACATCAACCCCTATGCAGTCAGGCTTGTCCTCAGGGAAACCCAGAGAGATTTCCAGATCACCAGTCAGAGGGGTTCTGGGTGGCCACTCTCTGCTTGGTCTAGGGGCGGACGTCCCCTCTTTTAGGTTGGGTGGAGATGGGTTTTGGGAACACCCTGGATAGAGTAACAACCTATTCTTGAGTCTTGTGATCCTCCATAGCTAACTTGTGATAGTGTATCTGAATAGGTTTTGCTACCAAATTATCAATCTGTTGTTTCACAAAGTTAGTCAGCCTATTTAAGGCCCAGGGACCAAAAGAAATCAGCAAAAGTAACCCAATTAATGGTCCCAAGATGGGAGGAAGTAGGGTTGACAACCATGGAGAGGTTGAAAACCAATTCTTATACCAGCTCTCATCTTTCTCTTTCTCTCTCTCTGTCTTTTCTCAGGGCCTTCTCTGACCTTTTTCATGCTCTCTTTAACCATACCTGTCTTGTCTATGTAAGGGCAACATTCTTCTTTAAGGGCTGTACACAGTCTTTTGTATTGTAAAAGAGTAAATCAAGTCCAATAAAGTCCTTTGCAATTTTTGGAGATCATTTCAGACAGTGAAACGAGGATTTCTTCAGATTAGTGATGTCAGTCTCTAGCTGTTTGATGTCCTTGTCAATGGCCCATCAAATGTCTGAGTAGTATTAAGTCCAGAGGCCAGCATCAGATTAGAACTTCTACCAGCAGACATCATGAGTGTTTCATTTTTACCTGAAAAGGAAAAAGAAGGGAATTCTCAGGGAGATTTCTCTTCCCTGGAGGTCATTGTTATTCATCTTATTTATAGTTGGGCCTGGCTTTGTGGGAGGTATCTATTTATTCCATTAATGTTTTTGGCAGCCATTTAGCTGTGCCTTCTGTGGTATCAAACAGGCATATCAACCCTCGACCCCATATGAGAACTGAGACCCAGTCCTTCTAATAACTGCTATTACAAACTCTTTTTAGAAGATTAAACAACACAAGTTAAGGGCCAGATAGCAAACTTATGATTTTTTAGATTCTGATGTCATTATAAGAAAGTGCTTTCATTACAATTCAATCAGAAATAGCTAAAGGTTTAACAGCTCAAATATACTGTGTGTGTGTGTGTGTGTGTGTGTGTGTGTGTGTGTATTCTTCAAAATTTAGAACTCCACGGACTCTGACATTTAATCACTTCATTATTATTAGATCATTTGACTAGAGACATGTCAGCTCCTGACAACATTCCCTTCTTGGTTCAAAGAAGAATTTGAGCATCAGTGGAGTTGCTCCAGTTGTGGCAAGATAGCCATTGGACAAGAACTGCCTCAATTCATCTACAGACAAAAATACTTTCCAGGAAAAGGACACACTTTGTGGAATAGTCAACTGATAGCTCTGCCAATACAGGATAAGCAGTCTTTTATAATTCTGCTTTACAAAGTCTGTCAGATGATCCTGGGCCTAAAGGATGAAGACTGATTGATTCTCCAACATTGTAAGTAATTAGGGAGAATGTCCAGGTTTCTACAATTGTTTTAGAAGCTATGTTTTGTGCTTCCTATATTCCCATGTAATGTTTAAGTCATCCTAAGATTTCTGATGGGGATAAGTTTCATAATCAAACTCAAGTTGTTTAACATGGAAAGAGAAGTTATAGAGTGGAAGACATGGTTTACAGATGGCATTACAGGATAATATCTAAACATAATTCAGGATAAAATCATAATATTTTAAAGTTAGGAATGATGGCAGAGTACTTTATCTAATTGACAAGTATGATGGATTGATGTATTGATATTATACTTTGTAATTTACATTAATTGT